>CAEFZX010016055.1:0-32083 GCA_903066825.1 Alfaro cultratus | reverse complement strand
AGATAGATAGATAGATAGATAGATAGATAGATAGATAGATAGATAGATAGATAGATAGATAGATAGATAGATTCTTGTAAGTATATCAAAAACATTTAGCTATCAGGTATGCTTTTACATCTCCTAACCTGAAAGCTGCGCAGAGCATTTGCAGGCTAATTTCTTCTATCCTCATGAACAGCACTAATAACAGAAGAAACTGACAAAGTAGATGAGGAAGAATTAGGCATAAAGGCAAGAAGTGTGCAGATAGAAAGTGCATGTCACAATTAAATTACTTAATGGGCCAAAGTCCCGCGACAGATCACATGTAATTTACATCAAGAGTCGCTATAATAAAGACTTTGTAAAACTTACATTGAAATTCAATTAGAGTGTTGAATGCATAACCAAAGCCGTGAAAAATGAACTCATTGGGGGTCCCTTTTCATTACTTGCCCCGAGGCAAAAGAGACCATTAATTTAATACATTCCATGTTTTTTCACATGAGCATTTTTAAGTTGGTGCACATTTCCATCCTAATGTATCCAACACAAAGAGAGAGCCTGCCAAAGACTGCATTATACAAGCTGCAAAGAACCCCCACCCACACCCCCCCACTCCACACTCCACCACCCCCTTCCAGTTGTTACCTTGAGTAGTCGGACCACTTTCAATCAGTCAAGCTTGAAAAACGACCCTTCAAAAATAGAAAAACAAAACAACAAAAGAAGAAATTATGGTATAGTATTATTGATTTGTAGAGTGGTGAGTATTTCTGTAACGGGCAGGTGCCGTCCCCATGGTACAATGGCGCCGCTCGAGTTAGACTGTAAACAGCTAAACGGTAAGTCTTAATTAAGACATTGCTGTTTTATCTTGGAACAGTGGATCTGCACACTTCAGTCGGCCACGAAACGGAGACAAAGCGGGGACCCTCGTCAGAAGTTCCACCCTTAAGAGGAGAGCTAATTAAAAGACTATTTCATTAACTGTTCCAGCTTGGTAAATACAAGTTTACCAGGGGTCAATAGATTTTACAACACATAATGATTTGGAATATAATTACTGTGTAAAGGGAGCTGTGAGAAATGCCTTCAAAAAGTTGTTTGCACGGCCGTCCCGGCATGTCAGAGGCCAGGTTGTGTTGTGCTGCCATCGACTTGATGCACCAGCAGTCTATCAGACTTCCTGTCACCTCTACGCTGCACATATCGCCGCCAGCAGAACCACACTACAGCTGTTGCCGTAAAATAGAAGAAGTACATCTCATTTTGACTCCGCTAATTCCGATTTGTGCCTCTCCAAATTGCAGGGCCCCGATCAGGTCCAGGTTGTCTGCCGGATTTTCTCAAATGCTTTATTGCAGAGGAAGAGAACGTACTTGTGTTTTGTCATGTACTAATTAGTTTAAAATGAACACGCTTTGTTTTTTTTCCTCCCATTGTTTTTCCAGCTCTATACACACAGGCTGCTAATGGATCCAGCTCGAGAGAACAATGCCTCATATAGTAAACTTTTCCCTTAATGAGTGGATGCAAACAGCAGGGCTGCCTGTGAAAAGTCATAAACACATATTTTTTTTTATTTTAGGGGACAGAAATGAGAGTGACACTGGAGCCAGTCTGGGCGAGTCTTCATAAAGCGAGGAAGTATGAAAAAATATTTAAAAAGTCATGCATTATTTATTGGAAAACCGTGAATGTTAGAGCCTCTTTTCCTTGTTTCAGCACGCATTTTTCCATTTGTCTTGTGATGCTAAATTTTTAACGTTTCCCCCCACATTGCGTTGATGTTGCATATAATTAGTGACTTTACAGCAAAATTGCTTCTGACACTGCCGTGTTCACAAATTAGGGGACTTCAGATTGGGAGGATTCAACTGGGAAAGTGGGTCTGAGAGAAGTACAGAGTTGTCTAAATATTACATGTGCTGCCTGAGAAAAGTGACAAAATCGGCTGAATTAATAGAAAAGATGTGAAATCTAATTAAGAAAAAAAACAAAAACTCTTGGTTTATTTATATAAGCTTGGAAAGCTCATCATGTTTTCAAGAGCAGGCTGTGCCCTCCACAAACACACATCATCTGCATGAAAAAAAGGGTAGGAAATGCTGAAGTGCATAGTTGATTTATTTATTTTCACCCAGACGGATACTCAGAGCTTTATACAGATTTTGCCATTTGGAGGCTGAAATAATGGATGGGGCGCTCATCCATTTTTAATTTCGTCGTGTTGTGTGAAGGGTAAACATGATGTTTGAGATGTCTTTTCTGTGCTGAATGGTGTTTTCTTTATTGTGAGACTGTGTATCAGGAGTGAAAACTAGTAACAGAAGTATAACAAGGCACTGAGGGTCAGACATGCTGGAAATCATTTTTTTCTAAGAGGGAATTGCTACAAATAAACTAGTACAGGGTTATTACATTTGATTTCCCTCAGAAGTCATAACATGTAAAACAAAAACAAATTAAAAAAAAGAAGAATTTACAATGTGGATCTTTGTTGTGATGAATTAAATTAACAATAGAGGATGATAACAACCAGGCATGGGCTGGTACTACAGATTTGATAAAAAAAAAATAATAATAACAACACACTCAACAATTTATTATGTTAGTACAACTATCATTTATTGTAGCTGTAGGCCTATTGGATTTTTACATATTAGAAACCTGAACTTCTGTTTCATTATATTTTCCATAAGGTTCTAACCAACACCACCACTGTCAGGCGCTTTGTCTAGAACACTAACAAAAAAAGATTCATGGACTGTAAAAAAATTAAATAAAACGTCTCTAATTTATGATAAAATATGGTAAAATTCTGGCAACCACAGAATTTTACTTTATAAATATGGATTTTAACGTATTTAAAATTCTAGCAATCACACCTACAGTAGTTTACCATAAATTGGAAACATGCCAAAGTTCTGCATGATCAAATAATAGGCAACACAATGCAAATACAGTCTGACCAAACATCTTTGCCTTTAAGCACATGCGAGTTTTTAAACTTACATTTAAAATGAGCGTCCATTTGTAACAAAGCTAGCTGCTGATTTGACATTTGGCAGCAGTTAGCCGGGCCACAGCGCTAACACTAGCTTCTACGCTGTATTTTGCCAGCTTAACTTTTAAAAAGATCTTGTTCTAAATTTGACTGACGTGCTGAAACTTATTATATTTCTTTACAGTTCACAATCTTAAAATTTTGAGTTAGTCTGTTGTATCATTTTTACAGTTAACATTTTCTTCTCATCATGTAGTATTTCCGATGTAGCCTTCGCCATCTTATTTTCATTTAGTTTATTCTCTGTTGATCTTTTCACTCATAAATCTTTTTTTGATTTAGCTGGGCACCTGATGAAGTAGCTCTCATTACATCTTCTCCTTTTATAGGTAGAAAGTGAAATGGGTCTTAAATTCAAAAACTAATATCATCACTCACTGAGCCAAATCTTACTTGCTCATTGTACAAGCTTTATAAAAATATGAAAGGGGTAAAATTGAGCAAGACCAAAGAACAGACCCTCTGCAACATATCTCTAGACAAACAAAGTGGTTAACACTAGTGGAAGTGTTAAACTGCTGCTTTTTAACTTCCTGTAGAAGCAGATGCAGAACTAATGTTAGCTTTTATACTTATACTGTTGCGCTAGTAAACCCCTAACAAGGACAAGCTGTAAATTCGGTTCACAGAGGTTAAAACTTAATTAATTTATGCTCCTAGTTCACCACTGAGACACTAAATTCACAATCCCACCATGAAGTAGTTCACAAAGGGTTAACTTTTCACACAGAGGGTATTGACAGTTAAAAAAGTGAAGTTTGAAAACAGAGCAATAACAGGATGAACTGTGCCTGCTTACATACACACATGCATGCCTACACACACACACACACGCACACAACACAACTGTTCCCGTGCTGTTGTCTCGATGGGTAAAAAATGTTTTTCTGCCAAAAGCAGTCAAATATTTTCTCCATTTATAGAACAATCATTATTGAATAATTGCTGGAGTATGTAACTTTTACAAAAAATATATTTTTTTACATATTTGCTAAAACTGTCATCATGGCAGTGAACGGTATGTTATGAGAAAAGATCAGTCTCTTCCACCTCCTCTGTATTGTCGTCTGAAGAAACGCACTCCTGACCTAAAACAACCAATCAGAGCCAGGAGAAGGGCCCTTAGCACTGTAAGTCAACTTTGTGAACTCACTGCAAAATGTGCTAATGGCTAAGAATCAACTTACCATTACAGGAAAACTGTTAATCTGCTATCATCGGTGGCCATGCTAACTAGCCTAGACAGGGTCTGCTGATGGGAAGAAGCAGAGCAAGTGGGTAAGGTTAGAAGGGTGTAACGTCATGCACATGGTCATGATTGACAGCGCTATGACCCGCCCCCCTGGCACTGATTGGTTGTTTCTAGTAAGCACTAGGAGCACTGGGAGAAGTACTTAATTTTAGCAGCTCAATTTTTCCAGATGATCTGTTTCCTAAAGAGACAGAAGCTAATTTCAAGTCATCAATTTTTTTTTAAAGTTTGATATATATGCAAATATCAAGCCTTTTTTATCAGAACTAAAGGTAACATAGTTACTCGATTGTGCTACAAAGTGGCACTTTGTGAATGGAAAGTCCATAGTGCCGCCCCTTTAAGTCAAGTTCATAATTAGTTCAAGTTCATCGTATGAAACAAATCCATTGTAGACCACAAAGTTCTCTAAAAAGTTTGTTCCGCTCGTTAGGGGGAACATTTGAACACACTGTAAAACAGGATTTGTTTTCAGTTGTGGTGTTTTTATTCCAGTCCTCTTGTAGGTCTGTGCAACAGCCTCCAACATAATTTGTTAGCATCTTTGCTTCTGAAAATATACAACATTCCTTGCAACCAATTTATTTCTGTCTTTCATGTTTCTGTTGAGTTAGGTTGCCATAGTTTTTCTAATGACTAATCATGTCTGACCATCCAAGAAAAAAAAAATAAATTGGTGCTTTGTGGAATAAACATGCACATGTGTATAAATTCAATCACTGTTGTTAATTAATTAATAGTCTTCTGAGATCTAAGAACAGTGATGTTTGATGACAGAAAGTTCACCCAAGGGAAGTTGTCTGGGAGAAAATCTGGGAAACTGTTTTCAGTTTGGACACAAACACAGGCTCTCAGATCCTGCCGATAATTTGGGATCATTTTTAATAAGTCGTAATTACGCAGAGGGTCTGATTGTGCTCCGCAGCCCCTGAAAATGAAATATGTTGCATCGGGGCCTGGCGGTAAAGGATATTGCTTGCCGTTCATACATAATTGAGAGATCTTGAATGTCAAACCAGTGGGAGAAAATGCAACAGAAGCAACAGTACACCTCGGCACAAAAATCTGCAGATCATTGTTTCTCTGCTCAGAGGAAAACCTGTGTTATGCAGGTTTTTTGTGCCTGAACTAGGTATAATGAAAGATTTTTTATTCAAGATTGCATTTCCAAATCAGCTATTTTAACCCTTTTCAAATAAATGGATCAAACAACAACTATCACAATATGCAAGTGGAAAAAGGAAGCATTTCTCATAACTCAAACAGAAAAGCTCAGAAGATGAAGGATGTTTTTAGCCTGTCCTCTTTCTCTGCTGGTCTCTGATGGAGGCTGGAGGACTGGCAGCAGGAAACAGATAACCTGACTTTGTTAGTGTATGAAATACACAAGAGCTGCCATGGAAGCTCTTTATTTCCTCCTCCCTCTTCACAGATAAATGACTTGCCGTCTCCCGAGCACGGAGCCATCTTTTTTATTTTTGACATTTTCCTGTTTAATGTGTTGCACTTTTATAGGAGCCATCTTTATGCTCTGCCTTTTTGCATTTTCTCCTAAGTCCTAAAATACAGTTATTGATGCCTCGCCTCTAGTGCATTATGCAGTATTTGTTAGTAAATACCATTTTTGCATATTGGTGGTAACAGGAAAATGCATGTATGGAAATTCTATTATAAATTGACTTATACGTATGGAAGCAGACAGTGCTCACTAAGCTCTTCTGGACGTAATATATTGTTCTTTATGCTGCTAATCTCATGGCAGAGTCTTAAAGCTGCTGGCTGAAAGCGGAAAGAAAAAAAACTGTGCTTTAGCTTTTAAAGACTTTTATCTTATATTACAGGAATGACAGATTGTGCCTCTTTCTAAGGCTTTTATGCTTTGTTTCAAGAGGACCAGGAAGAGGAGAGATATGTGAGGAGACGAAGGGTGATATTGATAAGGATGGAAGGTGCAGAGGAGTGTATCCCGGTGTAATGCAGCTTTACGGTGCCCTTTTTCATTTAGCATGAATGGTTTTTATGAGTCCATTTCTTGGGTGAACAGGGATGTAGGAAGACTGAGGGGTTGAAACAGACAGAGGACACATAAGTAGCGAGGAGAAACACTAAACTGTGGTCTCATTACCACCAGAAAAACCCTCTTTCAGGTAAAAACACATCATATTCAGGCAAAAACATGAATGAACAGAGCAGTTAAAATAAACGAGCTTCTCCTCTAAACACTCAAGCTTTACTGCTAATAACGTTCACCTGTGTACATCCCTTATTAGCAGTTTGGGCTATGCATTTATTACCTTATTATCAGATTCTGTTTTTCTGGGTTCATGTTGAATAAAATTCATTCCCGTCAAAGCATCACGTTTAACACATTGTGCGAATATTCACAGTCTTTAACACATCCCCCCCCCTCCAGGTTGTATGTACTTTTGTCACATTCCCTCTAAAAATGAGAAATCCACACTGCATTTTAATGAATTTTGACAGCATTTTCACTGTAGACTAAACTGCTTTGAACAGAAGTGAACTTTATTTCCGTAGGTAAGGATCTGTTGCACATAAATCAGTGTTTTTAGATTTCTTTGTGTTTTACTAATATTCCAGAATAGTAGCCCAAAGATGTTTGTTGAAAAAACAACAACAACAACAAAAAACACTTGAAAATTTAACTGGAAAACTATGTAAAACAGGAATTAAATCAGTCTGAGCGGTTGACTATAAAAACACGACAGAAAAAAATTCAACAAAAGTAAATATGTTTCAGCAATGACCAGATATTTACTTTACTTGTCATGGTATGCAGACACCCTGTCTACATAGATGAATATTCACTCACCTTTGGATAACTGGATACTTCAAATAGCTCCAACTGAAGACAGAACAACCTGCTTTCTGATCCATCCAGGAAATACTGAGGCCCTTAACCAGTGTGAATGAGTATCATTCCCAGATGGCTATGCTTGATGCTTCGAAATGAAAACCTAAATAATATATACTGTATATATATATAGTGACAACACTTCAAAAGTTATATACCCTGTTCTGACAAAGTTGAACACTTGGAACTGTACAGAACAACAACAAAAAATACTCTTCTGTTCTTCTCTTTTAGACCAACATAACAAGAATTTTTTAGATATGTGAACATCCTTGGCAAAACAAAACACAGTGTTACAATACCCTTCAAATTTAAAGCAAACAATTTAATAAGTAGAATATAACTTGGACTAAAATAAAAGATGTTTAATGTGCTTCTCTACTTAAATATTTCAGTTCTTTGGGACCTGAATAATTTCATTTGTAAACTTTCTGCTGCTTTAAATTTATTATAATCACAGAAGTTTCCAAACTTGATATAGCAGTTCTTATTCTGTTTAAAACTTTGCTATAATCTAATATTCAGAGGGGAAGATCAGATGACTCAGAGATATACTTGCACGTCCTCAGTCACTCCAACCAGCCCTGAACTTAACCAGCTCCAGGTATGTTTTTAAACAGGAAAATGAGTAAATTGTCATAATTCGGATGTACGGTGCATCTGATAAACCTAAGTAAATTTTCTAACTGTAGATATGAGCGGACTGATGCACTGAAACAGAAACCTGAAAGTGTTTGTAAAACCTATTAGAGAGGATTGCTTTGGATAGATGACTTCCTCGATCTTTACTCGCTCATCTCTGCCTCCTGATGCTGATACCGATACTAACATTTAAAGCCTCCACTTCTCAGGAACAATGCCCTTTTTTCCACCCCCTGTCTCTCAGTAGGGTTTTGCGGTTTTATCCCCTGTGTCTGAGGCACATAAAGGCTTTATAAGGGTGCTTACAGACAGACTCGAGCAGAATCAGGGGTTTTTGAATCTGTTTAAATGATTTTAAAGGCGGGGCGGAAGGCCATGATTCACTGATTTATTGCTTCCCCCCTCTTAGTTCAGATTGATGTTTTGCTTTTCAATGCCTTCCTGCTTTTATGGCATCATCTAGTGCCAGAGATGTGACTTCCCCAATAAAGAGCCTTTTAACTTTGCTCACATTTCTATAAAAAAGAAGAAGGGAAAACTGTTTTGAAAAGGTATAAAAATTGAAAATGATTTGAGATCTATCGTCAGCATACGATGCTGTTAAAACGGATTTACTCCTTTGCAGATTTATTCTGTTTTTGTTATTAAATTATCTTAAATGTCCCAACTCATTGAACATATTGTATTATTAGAAAAAGATAACCCAAGTAAATACAAGCTAAGTTTTAAAATAATTATTTCATTTGTTACAGGAAAAGAAGCTACTCAAACCTACCTTGACCTAGGTAACAAAAACAAAAAACCCCCAAACATGTTAAACTAACTGTGATCAATCACATTTGTTGGAAAGGCTACCCAGTCCTGATTACTGCTAGACCAGTTCAATCAATAAACAATCTCTGAAACAGGACCTGTCTGACAACATGAGGTAGGCTACAATATCTCAAAAATCCAAAGAAATTCAAGGAATAAAGAATTAAAAAATGGATGCCTGCCACCCTGGAAAGGTTTACAAAGACATTTCAAAGTTTTCGGGACTCCACAATTTAGAAAAAGAAGATGATGGCAATTGAACTTTGTGGTGGTTGTTTGGTGGTCTTGTGTAATTTCCCATAAAACACCAGAAACATAAGTTCTGCTTTCTATGACCAAGTGGACCTCGAAATGGCTCAAGAAAAGCAAAATGAAGGTATAGGAGTGGTCTATTTAAAGTTCAGACTTTAATCTAATTGAGATGCTGTGGCATGATCTTAAGCAGTCATTCATGTTAGAAAAGCCTCTAATCTGGCTGAATTAAAACAATTCTGCAAAGAAGAGTAGAACAAAATTCCTCCACAGGAATGTAAAATGGTCACTGTAAAGGGTGTAAATGGCAAATGGTGGTGCAACCAGTTATTATGTTTAGGGGTCAGTTATTATTTTGACTTAGGGTCAAATTAGTTCATATAGCCTTTTTATCCCCTAGTTAAATAAAGTTATGATTTGCAAACTGTAGATTACATTTAGTCCAGTATTTACTTGTCAAATAATACATTTTATAATTACATTATCATAAAATATAATTTTTCTTTGCAAAATGTGAAACATTTGAGTGAGATAAAAGACAAAAAACAGAAGATCTGTATGGGATCAAACACTTTTTTCCCTAAAGCACAATACAAACTTGACATCCAGGGAAAAGATGTTGCCGTTTCTCGTTTAATCTTCTGACAGTAACTTAAATGTTAAAGAAAGCAAGCCAGTCCTTTATTACCAGCAGAGCATTTATAATTATCCTTGAAGTTTTAAACAAGCGACAGCCACTCACATGATATTTACGCTGCTGTATTAAGACTCCTGCGATGAGAAAATCCTCTGAACTGCAGCGTCCTCATGTCATAAATGTCACATTGGACTGTTGACTAAACAAAGACATGGCCTGGAAACAAGGAGGAGTTAGGGGGACAGGTTAGGCACGACGAGAGACATCCATTATAATTAAATGTTACACAGTCCCATTCCCAAGCCTTAATACAAGTAGGCTTACTGCAAAGATCTGATTTAGGACAAACAAGATGACTGCATCTTTCTCTAACTATCACCCACAGCCGAGGAGCGCGCCGCGATACGGGGCTGTAAAATGACTGATGTTTGTAAAAAGCGACATTTCTGCACAGTAAGCACTTCTGCGGGGACGCTCCTGAGTTTTTATGTGCTGGTTCATAAACTCTCAGACTAATGCACCCTGACACTCTGTTTTGATATCATTACAGCATTATGCTCATCCTTTTTTAAGTGAAAAAACGCAAGTACTTAGAAAGTCGAAATTCATAAATAAATTTATGTCAAGCTGCACTTAATATTGATTTTGTTAGTGTACAGATTCAATAATAAGGTACCATCTACATGAATATTTAAATATAATCTTCATTTCTGCATCTCCTAATGGCTTTTTCTCCTCTACACTCAATTTAAACACAATTTGAAAACTGTAATGTATTGAAAATGACTGGAATTCAGCAATAAATCACTGCTGGGAGACTGGGGGACCTTTTATAAGACAGTCCAACATTAGTTCTCAGGGGAATCAGCAAAATCAGATTTCTGCTTTTTTTTGGTTTTGTTAAACTTTGCAATTAACATCCTAGCTTTTTGTTTCACCCCAGATGCTTGTCTCAGGTTGTCTGCAGGTTAACCAGATATGTCAAAGGTCAGGTGAGAGTCGGTGAAAGCATCACCACATCGCACAACATGCAAACTCGCAGAAATCTTGTGTTTTAATTGTTTAGCAAAAGCCTGAGCGACCTGCATGAAGTCAGTTATTGTTAACAGTTAATGGATAAAAGTAAAAGAAGACGAGTGATGCGTTGTTCGAGGCAGCAGTCCAAGCTAGCGTAAATGAATGAACAAAACCCTCTAATAGGCATGTGGAGCCACAGTGTGCAATCCATATGATGGCTATCAATAATTCATTCCTGGCTTTGGCCTTTTGGGAGACATTAAGGTAATATGAAGAGCAGTCAGACCAAATGGTTTGCAAACCCTTTTTAAGAAGGATACATGGTATCATTTACCTTATTTCTGCAGAACTTGCAACTTTACATTGAGCATAACCGCTTTAGATAAAGCACAATCGAAATGTACTTGTGTTACACTTTATTTGAAAAGATTAGAAAGGGAACGTCAACATTCGCTCATGTTAAAGCGGCTGCTTCTGCTTTCCTGGGGTCTTTAGTTGAAACACAATATGGCTCGTAAATAGCAGAAAATAAAGATAATCTAAAAGTAGTTACATTAAGTCACTGAGCAGTCGTTACACTGCAGACAACGTGCAGCTCAGATGGGATTCACTCTGCTAATGGTTTGTTGTTTTCTCTGTCGGTATCATCACCCTGAGTCCATGTGGTTCTGGTTCAGCAGTCACTCTTTGTTGTCTTTACTTGCCCTCTGACAAAGCACTACTTCAGCATTAATAATTGGCTTTTCAGAAACATTTTGATTTCTCCCCCACATTTGGAAAGCCATATGGATTTAATTGAATGGGGATTTTTTTTCATCTTAAATAGACTTCCTTTCACCCACAAGTTGATGTGAACTGATCTCAGATGCTGAAAGTTAAACTAAAGATAAGGAGACTTGAAACACTGGTCAAAGTGGAGCTATGATGCTTTGGGAAAAATATTCAGACTCCTTAAACCTTTCCAAATTTTATCACTTTATTTCACAGACAAATAGTCAGTTGTTCATATTGTCAAGGGGAAGAACATAAAGCTGGGTTTTCAATAGTTTTTAAAGCCTAAAACATCTGCTACACATTTGTATTCCAGCCCATTTACAGTGACATCCTTAAATAAAACCCAAGTTACATATTAACTTTAGAAGTAACTAAATAGAGTCCATCTTTGTTTAATTTAAGCCCAATATAAATTCAGCTGCTGTGGCCCCCCTGACCATCCTTTGGGGGTGCCACTGCTTTGTGAAGACCAGGAAACTATATTTATTTATTTATTTATTTATTTATTATCTTATTTAATTTTTATGTTTTATTTCAAACATGACAGCAGTATAAAATAATGCAAAATATATTGTTCAATCCATTTTCCAAAAATGTAAAAAGTTTTGCATCACGGAAAACAAACCAAGACAAATCCATTCACCTAACTAACAGCCTGACCAAGAGGCCCGTGGTTACTCTGGAGGAACTGCTGCAAAGAACAGCTCAGGTGGAGATTCTCTTGAAAAAAGCAACTCATCTATTAGCTGTGCTCTGCAAAAATCTGGCCTCTACTGAAGAAACTCCATGTAGTTTACCGCAGATCATATAGAGGAAACAGAAAACATATGAAAAGGGGTGCTATGGGTAGATGAGAGAAAAATTGAACCTCTTGACTTGCATACGAAATGCTGCACCAACACTGAAAACACTATCCCTGTGCATCACAAATGAGATTTTTTGGAAAGGCTTAAAAAATGATGTTCAGAGATGCTCTCCATCCCGTCTGACTGAGATCGAGCTATTTAGCAAAGAAAAGTAAATAAGAAATTCTCCTCAAACCCCAAAAGACTTGCAGCAGCATTTGCAGTGAAAAGTGGTTATACATTTAAAAACGCTCTACCAATTTGATCCATCACATGAAAATGAATAAATGAAATGCAGTTTTGTTGCTCTAACACAAACAAATGAAGATGGAAAACACATATTGTACACTAGAAGAATATTTCTGAGTGCCCCTAATAATTTTTGGATTTCTTTGTAAATGCCGTTGGTTCTGGACATCCAACCGCAGTTTGACTTCTCAGCTCAGTGATTAGTTCCCCCACCCCGTCTTATGTAAAGGTGGCCCGGCAGTGGCGGCTAATGGCCTTGCTGTCTCTATAAGTTATGGATGTAGCCTTTTGTGCTGTGGGGTCGCACATAAAGGCCCCTCTTTTTAATTCATAGTAACCCATGGTCAGGCTAAATGGCTGAAAGTGGGATTGGATGTCCGTGTTTATAACCGCATACACTTTGTTTAAAAATAAAAAAAACCAGCTCCTGACACGACCAAAAAGTCCAACTCTGCAATATTCATGTTAATTACTTGACTAAATTGAACTTTTATATGAATATGACTCACATTTTCCAAATAGAAAGAACATTTCATTAAAAAAAACCCCAAAAAATAATCACTTTCTTGCCAGTTTAAAGCTCTTGCTTGGCTTGTATTTCTCAGTTATTCCTGGTCACTCCTTGAAATTAAAGACAGCTCATTAAATTTTAAGACTGCTTCTGTAATTATACGGATGTCTACAGTAAATAACAAGATTATACAAGTTGAAATAGGTTTTACACACTACAATGAGCTTGTTAGGCTTAACATAAATGTGCCATGCAGTATTGTGCAGCGCATACATCCGAAAGGCATTGTTAGTCATCTGTTGTAGTCAAGCTTCAAATAATAAAAGCTCAGTCTGGGTTTATTTCGAATGTGTCTGTGACCGTCGCTACAAAATGCCGAAGAATCTCGATCAGTGCACTCCTCTCTGCCACATTTTTCTTCCTCTGAGTGGGTGATTAAAAATTGATCATCCTTTGTAATAGAATAATTTCTGTCTCTTTTCATATTTTAATCCTGTTTTAAGCAAAACACGATACATTAATCAAATATGACACAACATACTCTTAATGTAATCGTGCAAGGGGGAATGTGAATTGCAAATTCCTCACCAACCGTCCTCCTGCAGCCCAAATGTACTTCCATTAATGTAGCAAAATAAAATAATCATGACCGCTTTAAATAGGAATCAGCTACATGGAATGCGACAGAATATTTTAGATTCGGGTTTGTGCAAAATGGCAAAAAATGCAGGGGCTTTACATCAAAAGCCGACGGCGTGATGCTGTGAACAAGCGCCGGTGCCTTGGGAGAGCAACTCAAGACAAATGCAAGTCGACGCACGCCTCGCCAGGCCCCATTTCCTCGCTGATCGAGACGGAGCACAAGTTTTCTGTGTCAAGAACAAAGATTCTTCTCAGCTGAGATGATTCTTGACTAATGGTACATCATCACTTCCCCCCCGGTGTCCTTGCTGGCCAGATTGACGGGTCGAGACTCTGCATGTGTGAGTGTGTGCTGCAGAGATTACACTGTGCCTCTGCTTTCACAAGACGCTTGAAAAATGTGATTTTTTTTAATTTTTTAGTTACTGTTCAGTGAAAAAGTATTTGCCCCCATACAGGTTTTCTCTGTTTTGTCACACTTTTGTGCTGGAGATCGTCAAACAATTTTAAATCAGAATAAAGTCATCAGTTGAATGTTAGTTTAATTTTTAACTCAGCTGTGTTTTAAAAATAATCTCCCCCTGAACCTCATAAATTGTGTTGGCAGTAAGGGGCAACATCTATCATCAAGGGTTTATGAAAAATGACAATGAGTCTTTCCCATGACTGTGGAGGAACTTTAATCCACTCTTCTGTGCAGAATTGGTTAATTCAGCTACATCGGAGGGTTTTTCCAATCAGAGTTTAGTCTGCGCTTTGACTAGGCCACTTCAAAACCTTCATTTTGGTTTTTCTTTTCTTTCGTTTTTATTTAGATGAGGATTTCCAGAGTTGCTTTTGATATAGACTGGTGAGCACCGCCATGCTCAGGTCTAGATATGATGTTTTTATTTTTTTAATGGTTTTTTCGGCTCTAGTGGCTTTTATTTGAAAGTGCTAAGACAGGAAAGTAGGTAAAGACAGAGAGGAAAGACAAGCGGCAAATTCTCAAAATGGTTAAATGAAATGCAGTTTGTTGCTCTAAGGCAAACAAATGAAAATGAAAAGCACGTACTGACCGGGAATTGAACCTGCGACGGCCGCATTGAGGACTAAGGCCTCCTTCTGTGGGTTGTGCTTAAACCCTGCACAGCTTTTTTCTGAAAGCTGTTTTGATTTCACATTAGATGTGCTGGTTTACAGAGATTCCACTTTGCTAGTCCACAGAATATTTCCCAATAATTCAATAATGATGTGAAATAGACAGTGGCGGTGGGTTTCTTCCTTGAACTCTTGCTGCTCTTCTAGTCTACTTCATGTTGTCGGACAGGTTCTGTACAACCAAGGGATTTCTCACAGTTCAGGTAGTAGTCATGTCTGGATGTGGCTCATGAAATTGAAACTCTTATTTTCAGACAGGGGAAAGTTGCAGTTTTGTCTTCCCTCAATGATCCAAATCATTGTTTGAAAACTGCCTTTGAGTTGGACGATTTTCAACTGATTTTAAATTTTGTTTGATGATCTGGCAAAAAAAGCAAGACAGAAGGTGTCTGTTAAGAGGGGAAATACATTTTCACAGCACTGCATTCAAAAAGAACAATAAAAGTCTGCAACAAGGGGAGAAAAGATTATGCTGCCCAGGGGTCGCAGAAAAGTGGAAATTAGCTCACTGATGACATCCTGCAATTAAAGCAATACATTATCAAGGCGCCACAGTGGATCTGAGCAGGACAGCATTTATGGACTAAAATATCTCATCAGCGTTTAGAAGTTTTCCTTAAAGGGATTGGGACTTAGCATTCCAGAGACATTTGCTTGGAATGGAGAGAGGCACCTTTCAAACGAGTCAATATCTAGCACAGAAGAAAGAGGTCCTAATTAGATTCATTTGCCTCTTGGATCAATGTTTTCCTAGGATGTGAGTTATAAAGTCGGAGTGGAGCATAAATATTCAGAAACAAATAAAGATGTGTGTTTGGAGAAATACGGCTGATGGTGCTCATAAAATCTCAGCCCGGCATGCAAAAGCAGAATGAATATTTAAAGATGGGCTGAAAAGAAAATAGCTCAGGAGGAAGCAAAACGAGGCAGTTTCTAAAAAGGTCTGACCTTGGCCAGCGGACTGGAGGAATCCTTTAGAGGGTACCTTGGCCATACTTAGTGAAAAGTAGATAATTTGTTAATGTCACGCACTTGTTGGAAATGGCAGATAAATGGATTTCAGCCATTATTTTCCAGCCTAAGTGAAGTGAAGGAGGAAACGTTGCGGAGAGGACAAACCCAGTTATGACTGATAAGTGTCTAAAAGCTAATGAAGGCTGGCTAGGCCAAGGTCAATGGCTGCTGGTGAGATGCTATATGCTGCTCCGTTGTCCTGCTGCTTAAATATAGAGGAAATATACATTGAGCTTTTAACACCTTGAAACACAGGAGAGACTGGGATATGAAATATGGGCATGTAATGGCTTTTTAATGACGGCCTCCCAGCCCACTATTCTGGCCTGAGATTGAAAATCGGAGGTGAACCTTGATATCACTACGCTAAGTGCTTGTAATGCACCGTAACTTCTGGCCGTCCTGTTGAGAGAGACAGTTCAGGCCAGGAGATAAATGCCCCCATGCACTGGACAGGTCCTCTGCTGGTAGTGGGACAGTGCACTCGCTGTGATCCCAGCCGGAGTTACTCCAGAGTTAATAACAGCCATGGGGACGTGAGGAGGGATGTTTTTCTTTTGTGTGTCTGAAAGTAGTCAGACAAACAGTAATAATAATAATAATAATAATAATAATAATAATAATAATAATAATAATAATAATAATAATAATAATAAAAACTGATTAGAAATGCTCAGATTTATTTATTTTTTATCTTTGCATCAGTCAAAGGAATACCAAAGAGTAGAAGTGATTTTATTTTGCAAAATGTGCAGCTGTGACTCTTGACGGGAATATCGTCACCTGGACAAACACCCAAGCCCTGTTCCTGTAATTTCTTATATGTAATACTAACTGGACATTTAACTCCACATTTATTGGTAAAGATATACAGCTCTGGAAAAAAAAACCATTGAACCCCATTGAAAAGCTCTTGGTTATTCCACTAAATTTCTGAACTCTTCCTGATTTAAAACATTAGTGTTGTTGTTTCTAAATGAACATGAACTTGTCTTCTTTGAATTATTTTAGGACTGAAAGCATTGCATCTTTTTTGTAATTTTGATCATTTCTCATTTTCTGCAAATAAATACTACATTTTTGCTTGGAATTTTGGAGACATGTTGTCAGCAGTTCATAGAATAAAAGAACAATGTTCATTTTACTCAAACATACAGTACACCTATAAAGAGTAAAATCAGAGAAACTGATCATTTTAAGTGGTCTCTTAATTTTTTCCAGAGCTGGATATGTTAGTACTGTCAATAGAATATAAATTTTATCAGATTAATCACACTCTAAAGCTGTGATTAATCACAATTAATCACTCTGTTTTTCTTTATAAGCTTGGAACGTGAATATGCATGTTTTCAAAAATTGTTTGCAAAAATCTTTTATTGTTTAAGACTAAACAGAAGATTGTCAGTTTTGCAGGTTTTCATATTAGGGAAGGTTTCAAAGTAATTTTGTTTCCAGTAACTCTGACTTCACATCGGAGGAAAACCCTTGAGCTGCTGGTCCTCAAACATCTGTGCCTCATCATGAGGTTTTCATTGGGTCTGCTGCAGTTCGCCTGTGAATACACAGGGCTGCATCAAGAATAAAGGAAAGACATGCATCCTGTACAGTGTCATTCCAATATTGGTGACTAATTTGACCATATATACTCAGAAAAATGTTAAAACCAGCTTTATTACCTTTCTTTTCAATTAATATTCTCAGTTATTTTTGTTTTGGCCAAAGATTTTAAGAGACACTGTGTAAGAGCCACATACCCTAAACAAAGGATGTCCAACCCCTTTGGTTAGGGTACGAAACAGAGCATAAAGCTTTACTATGTAATTCTGTAATTTATTTAAATGACAAGTTTTGTTGAACATAAAGACGAAACACATCTTCAAGTGAACTGCCCCTTGTTTCGTTTGACCAATCTGTATTTCTTTTCCTGCCTTTCTTTGAGCAGTATTTCAATTTTAGAGACTCTGCTCAGACTACTTCTACAGTTTGGCGACTAGATGACCCTTGGCTGGACTCTTAGTTTTGATTCTCATAATCCAATCATCTGAGTGAATAATTACCAAATAATAACACCGGTGCAACATCATCTTGGCTCCATCCAGCAGAGTGGCGTTCCTTCCGCCACTTGTGTGCTTAATGTCCTCTAAAGACCCATATTACACCCCAATTAGATGGCACTCTTGTTTCCTTACATCAAGGGCTTGACTCTACTGGCTTGTCACCCCCCCTCCTCCCTTGGCCTAATCAATTTCATTACTCCAGTTACAGCCCCAGCCCCGGCAAAGCTGTGCCCTTAAACTTCAGCTCCTGCTCCAATCGATCAATAGCTCGAATCGCTGCCAAGGTTCCATTTAAAGTTCATTTATTTCAAGCCATCATATAAAACAAGACAGAGCATCGATGCAGCCCCACTTTGTTTTATTTGACTGAGGATTTCCACGATGAGACCCAAATCTTCTCCAGTTTACTCCCAAAGCAGGAAAACGAACATGTCCCGTTTCTTTGCTGCCAGCCAAATAACAGGAGCAATGTGAAGAATAAGAAACATTCAGGGGCCCAATCACTGTTTTTACAATGAAAGTCCCTCAAAGCTACATTTAGCCTGGTATACAAGCACTGAACATCATCAGCGTGAGCTACGAAGGTGAGTTTCTGTTTCTGTTCTCACACTTAAATTTCACAGAAATGCGTTCATCTTCTTCATCGCACATTTCCTTCTTTCACAGTTCCCCGTCGATCCTGTAAGATCCGAAATTATCACCAGTTAATTAATCCCAATGATTAATAAAATATAGCCAGGTCTGTCTTCCTCCTTTACAAACTTATCTGTGAAGTCTGCGGCGACGCCAGGCTCCGGCACGTAATTATACTGTACACAGAATTAAAGATCCTTAAATATTCATAAGGGTTATATAGAAGATGATCATGATTGTGGAAGCCTGCATCTTCAGTCCTTCATTAACCAGACAACTTCATTATCATTCACAGCTTGACAAATCACAGCCATGGTTTTGGAAATCTAATGAAGATAATTTGCTTTGGATATTGTGAATGAGGTCCCAATTTACCCCAAAAGAGCCGCCCAGGACCGTCTCGAGTGGCTTATTTGACTTATTTTGCTCCTGAAATCGGGATGCCATTTGCTTGCCTTTCTCAAATATTGTTTTTGTACATAAGTGAAGAAAATAAGAAAACAAAGTGGGATCTAAAAGTTGTATGACAGACATCAAGCGACTCCTCAGATTTTTTTTGTTTTGATGATTCGGGGCCAGCGGTGAGTCAAAGCTGACCCTTCAGACGCCTGTCACTGCCTCTGGAGGATGACTTCGCTGCTTGTCACAGAGCATTTCACCTGTTACAGTCACGTCTCTCACTCCGCTGCTTATTTGCAAGATATTTACGAGCTAAAAAAGCAGACTCAATAATTTTGCTGAACATACATTGCTGTGCTTTGTAAAACTGTTCATAACTCTTCAACTTTTTCTCATTTTGTCAACTTACAATCACAAATTTCAATTTATAAACATGACATAGAGTTTTATTCAGCTTTGTTTTAAAGAAATTAAATTACAGTTAAATAAAAGCCAGGCCAATCAATGCCTAATTAGTAAGCAGAGGCCTATTTGTGTGATATAGTATAAATTGAGCTGTTCTTTGAGTCTTAGAGGTTTGAAAAACATTGGAAAACAAACAGGACCAAGAAGGTCAAGAAATCCAGCAGACAGGTCAGGAAAAACAGCTTAAAATAGAGTTAGGTTGCAAAACAATGACCGAAAATTTGAACATTTGCCAGAAATGTTTAGAAATGCAAAACTGCCAAAAGATCAAAAGATGACTGTCCATGTTAGCTCTATAGCTACGCAAGGACAGCACTAATAAGAAAAGCATCAGCTCAGGAAGGATAATCTGTTGACAAAACTACTTGTCATAAAGAGAAGTCATAAAATTAAGAGGAAAGAGGAAGAGGAGTTTGGTTCAAGAAATGTATACAAGAATCATGAGTTGGAAGGTCATCTGATTGGATGAAGCAAAAACAAACAAAAAACTACATAGTCAGTTCTCAAGTTGTTGTGTCCTGCATGTTTCAGATGTTTCCTGGTTCAGCAGGGATGAATGGTCCTCTACCAGATCTCTGCAGAAGTTGATTAAATGCTAAAGAGGCCATTTAGTCATTTGAATAATTTGTACTGGAGCAGAAAACAGAAATACACTGAAGTTTGTTGCTGTAACCTGACAATTTAATTGAATAAAACCCAATGTTTGATCAGCTAACATTCCCATCAATAGTGTCGCCAAAAGCATTTGCTGAGTATTTTTTAAACACTGGAAATAAAGCTGAATGTGGCATTTTAACATTCAAGTTTCAGGTGGAGAACGTGGCAATAAATTTATATTAAAACTGACTTGTAATAGATCTTTATACCCCCTTAATATATGAAAATAAATGTGTGGAACTTTTCTTTAATTTAAAAGAAATGACTTCTTGGAAAAATCCTAAAATTAAAATAGCAATAATGCAAGCACAAACCGAGGAGAGTCATTAAAATTAAGGCGTCTACTTAATTTCCTTTTATGTCTTTTTAAAAGTGCTCATTTTATGCATAATACCATAATCGTATTATAAAAAGCTATTAAATAAGTACGGAATTAAAGGGTTCTTTGTGAAAAATTATAGCTGTGACCTCAAACTCCAAGGGTTTTTTTTACAGTAATAATGTCTCTTTTTGGTTTTAGGAGCAATGTTTCATGTTGAGTGGAGTTCCACTGTGGGCTCTTAGAGCGCCACTTTGATGGAGGAGCCGTGATTCAGTAGCACATTTGGGTTCGAACGAAAATAAGAGAGCCCCTTTTTGGTAGAACGAGCATGTCGGCATTGCCACACATGGCAAATGCGAGTGCAGCAGGGCTTGGCAGGGACAGGCCCATCTCTGGGAGTGATTTCTTCCAAAGCTGGCTCTAATGAAAGCATCTTGTTTTAATCAGGGATTCTGGCTGCGATAGCTGCAGAGGGAGCTGCAAGAACTTGGCAGTCGGTTGCAATGCAGTTTGTGGCACTCATACAAAATACACAAATATTTCCACAGTAATTATGTGTCAAGTTAAACAAGCAATTGAGGACTCGAGGCTGAATGTGTTGGGGTGAGGGGGGTTGTAGGATGGGGTCGGGTGTTAGGCATACGGTGAGTTACATGGGTGCAGGGGCAGGGGTGGGAGCTGAGTGAGACCCCCAGCAAGACAAATTAGGCCAACAGGCTTCAGGACTGCTTTTTTTTTTTTTTGGCTTCTGTAATCGCAACAGACCACGAAGTAATTGTGAATCCTCTGTGAATCGAGCGACGTCATGTGGTGCTGCCACATCTCGTTCCAGTGCAGGAAGGCAGTTCAAAGTCTGGGTGGACGGCCAACGGGACTAAGTAATTGTGAGATCAGTGACTTGAGCTTTTTTGTGGTTCTCAGTTTATATCGGCACATTTGTAAATCTACATTGGCTCCAGTACATGAAATTGAAATACGAGCACCAGTCTGTGATCCCACAAAAGCTGCTGAAGAGACTGGAAATGTCGCATGAGGATCAGAAATCCTGCATATTAGCAGAGGCGCAGAAAGCAGACAAGCTTCTGCATTTGCTATGTTTGGACGACAAAGGTTTGGTGTGATTTGACAAAATGTTAGAAGACGCTTTTAAAAATTTGCTAGGGCTTTTTCTTAGCTCTGGAGTTTAGTTCTTGTTTTCTTTCATAAAGGTTGTGTGGAAATTTAAAGCAAGACCAGAAATCAGACAAGAAATCCAAACTTACAGTTTTCTTGGTTGACTTCCAATAAATCTGATCCCATGGAGGGAAATGGCTTTATGGGCTGTTTTTTTTACATTTTGGCACTTTACAACCACAAACTTAAATTTATATAGTTGGGATTTCATGTGACATACCAACACAACGCAGAGAGAAGTGGATGTAAGGCTTTAAAAAACAACGCGGCAGGTGGCAAAAAGACAGACATTGTTGAAATTTAAATGTTCTCTCTGATCATGTAGGACACACAGAAAACATATTAAAGAAGGTGTATGTAACAGAAACTAAACTTTCTTGGCTATGTGCGAAATCTTGTGTGCGGCTAAAAACAAACTCATCAGCCCAAGCACACCATTCCTACAGTGACATACGGCGGTGGCAGCATCATGCTGAGTGGATGCTTTTGATGAGCTGGAATGTGGAAGATGGGCAGAGCTGAACACAAGGAAATTCTTCAAGAAATGTTACCATAAATGACTTGAAACTTCAACTAAGCAGCTGGACAATTACCCCAGACATAGAGCTAGAGCTACAAGGCAGTGGTTTAGATCAAAGTATATTCATGTGGTGGAAGTGCTGGTCTAAATCTAATTGAATCTGTGGGAAGGCTCTACATGTACAAGGCTGCCAAATCCACGCAGCTCTATCTGCAGTGAAAGGTGTTTTTACAAAATACTGACAAGTCTGAACTTATTTGTGAAAATCTATGAAAACTATGTATTCTTTGCCTTCTACTTCACAATTATGCATTAGTTTCTGCTAGTCTATTAAAAAAAAACCTAATAGAATACAATTAATCCTGTAGCATTATGTCACTCAATACGAAAAAGTTCAACTGTTGTGAATAGTTTTTCAAGCCACTTTATCAAGTCAACCTAATGGTGGTTGTGCCTGCCTGTGTCAGCTTCTGCCCCGGTGTTACGCTAACACTTCCCATGACCTTCCTCCTTAAAGAAAGTCTCCACTCTGAGTATCACTGGACCTGATTTAATGCTGACCGATCTGAGCTGGAAACCAAACACTTCCCAATCAGCAAAAAGAAGCCCCCCTACTTTACAGACAGACACCACGCAGTGTGGCATTAAGAATGTCCTTCCAGGTGACAGGATCTAAAGCAACCTTGCAAAGAACGATCCACGTCACTGTGATTAATTTCTGAAAATCACAAGTAAAAATGGTTGAAATTGAAAAAGCAAAATCATGTTTTCAACTGTGACCAGTTAAGCACATATTAAAGTGATGAATGTTGTGATTAAACAAGACTGCATTGCATGTCAGATTTCAGATTTTAAAAAGTCAGATCACTTTGAATGTTTGCATGGTTTTAGAGAAGTTAAAAAGTTAATATTTTAAAAAATTATGCTCTTTGATAAGCTGCAGGCTTATTTTTGACATTTTTGCTGTCTAAAACTTTTTTTCTGAAGTGTTGTTGTAACCTCATGCTGCATGAGGCAGCATGTCTCTGACAAAGCAACAACAACAAAAGCATTAGAAATTTCCACTTTTGCACATCTGTCCAAAGAAAATAGTTTCTAACCTCTTTGGTTTGTTTAGACCCAACTTTCTAAGCCTATATCCAAAAATTGTCTTTCTACCAAAATCAAATAAAAATGAGCCACATTTGATTTTTGTTTTTTTAAATGTGTTGTGATAACATGATAAGATGCTACTTTTGCTATGCTGAGGGCATCAGCGTAGCAAAGGTCTTTGGCGTTGTTTCAGTTTCTCAAGCGATGCGTTCTGTAACCTAGGCTGGAGACTTCCAGTCTGGGAAGATTGGTGGCTGTCTTTAAGGCTGTAAATGATATTTCCCACGGATTCTGGGCTCCAAATTGTTTGGAGATGACCCTAGTAGATTAATCGGCACCAATAGTTACTTTCCTTAGCTAATTGCTAATATCTTTGTGTTGAGAGACTGAATGTTCTGGACAGGCAAATAGCTGTAACCTCTTCTTTTATGGATGCACTTATTCTGCTGTTGATCAGCTACTTAAGTGCATTTGACTAGCAGCATTTGGCTCCTTCATTTCTACAGAAGGAGAAAAGGTGGACGTAGTTTCTCACACATACCTCTAAACACTTGGGGTCCATGGAGATCTTTTTATGACTATTTAAGGTTGGTCTGTCATTGTCTATTGTCAGAAACTGCTGTATATTGGAAACTCTCCATTTTTAGTCCACAGGTCTTGTTTAAATCCAGCTTCTGGAGAAAGCCAGGATTTCATATTTTACAATATTTAATCATCACTTGACATCTTTAAATGGATGTCTTTTCTCTTTTAAATTACCAACCACTTTTCAGTTGTTCGGATGGAAGACGTTGTCCTTTTTCTACCTTTTGAACAAGGTCTTGCCATTGGGCATTGCATTTTGCTTTTGTTAAGTTCAATGACAGGTTTTCTACGCACATGTTAGATTCAAGATAACATGGAGAAAGTTTACGACCTGGTAATAACTATCATTATCCCATAATGATAACAATATAATTATACACGGGAAAACTTATTCGATTTTTCTTAGTTGTTTTTTTCTTTTTACAAGAAATAATGAAGCTGAGAATGAATGAAACCATTATTTTGAACATATAAAAAACAGATACTAACAAAATAAATCAAACTTAAAAAGAAAAAAAGTGATTTTACTCATCCAGTAAATACACGACTATAAAACTACCAACACTATCTGTAAATAAAACCTACATCACATGACATTGTGCTTAATTTAACTCCCATATCCAGTTCACACTGTATTAGCATGTTAGCAATCTGGTTTTTGCGAGGTTAAAATCCCAAAGTTATGCTTAATTTTAGACCTAAATATTTCAAGCTAGCTTAGTTGTAAAATATATTAGCAGATAATAATGGTCTTACAGCAGATTAATAAGGAATAACAACAATATTGATAATGTTATAGCAAAATCAATGCTGCTGCCCACCATTGACAAATCTTAATGCCTATTAGTAGTAATGACCAAAAACATTTGATACAATATTCAATAGAAAATTCTAGACATAGAGCCAAATACTGAGTCAAATGCACTTAAGTAGTTGATCAGCAGCAGATTGAAAGAAAAGGTTACAGCTTTCCAGGACAGCCAATACAATGCCAAAAAGGAAACACATTGGCAAAAAGGAAAGTAACTATTGGTGCCTATTAATCTAGTAAGGTCATCTTTAAAAAGCCCTCCCCCCCAATTATTATTTAGTCTGACATAGTTTTAAAAGACTGACATGTCTAAAGTAGAAAATGTCAGTAAATCATTTTGTGTTTACAAACAAATGTTTTAGGATTTTACTGTAGCAGACCTTAAACACAGCTCAATTTATTGCATCTGTATGCTATGTGCTATAAAATATGTGCATTTCCTTATTGTAATAAATGTTCGAGCTCCTTTGTCGAGCTTTTCACAACCGGTTGACTGTGACTCTCATTACACCCTGTCCAATACAAGCTCTCTCATTTCTCTCCTTACTGTATGGATCCAACCCACAAAAGTGACACCACCTCTCTGAAAGAACACGCTCATTAGCAAAACTGGCTAACAGTAGATATTCCTGTGTCTATTAGTGTTACATTTACCTCTGGCGTGACAGCGATTCATCACCAAATATTAGCTTTGACTGGAATCCTGTGTCTCTTCTCTTGTGGTGCTGCTGTGACAGCCATTAAATCACCTGTCATTGTGAAGCCACCTCACTGATGCGGCCGTTGATGCGGCCTGGCCAACTCGTTTAGCCCAAAACAGTCAGCTACACACTTCTGGTACATGTCACATGTTGTAACGGTTCGAAAACAGGCAGGTCTAGATGGCAGGATCGGTAGCTGGATTGACAGACAGATACCTCTGTTTCCTCTTCACTCTCAAAATGTTTCTGTTTCTTTTCTCTCTTTTTTTTTTTTTTGTCATGTTGATTTCATATATAAACCGATGCGGGAATTGAGGAACAAAGTAAACAGTCGGGCTCAGATTCCATTTCTTATTTAAATGTTCACATTGTCTGAGCCAAAACTCTGATTTCCCTCCTCACTCTGCTGCACACAAAGCCCATCTTCCCAGGTGCCAGCTGCAGATGGTGGTAAAAGGTATTTGCTTTTTGAAGGAGTTGTCTTGGGTTTTTGAGCAAATCCATTATTTAGCACGTTCTTTGCTGAATGTTTATTGTTGTGATTTTGGAGAAAACGTGTTGGTTCCCTGTGACGTGGAGGAGTGAAAGAAGACCCTGAAGGGTAGTTCAGATGAGCCGTTGTGGCAGCTTGAAAATGAGGCTCGAGTCAAAAGTGAGACAAGAAGGGAACTGTCTGCACCAAGGCTGGTGAACTCATTTTACAGAGCCTTGCAAAATGTATGTATGCCTCCTATACCTGTTCTCTATTTTAACATTATACCCATGAACTTCTGTGTTTTTTTTGTCAGTATTTTATGCTCTAGACCAACAAAAGCAGTGCATAATTGTGAAGCAATTTGTGCTCCCCCTGCCCTTTTCTTACTTTGTAGAACAAGCTTTTTCATAATCGAAACCATTTCATTAGCTCTGGCTGTTTTTGTATGCTTATTGTCCTGCTGAAATGTGTTTCAATGCCCCAGTGTTAAATCTTTTGCAACCTCAAAACAGTCTTCCAGCAGCATGATGCTGCCGCCACTATGTTTCAACATGGTGATGCCTGTATTCATTTGATGTACAGGGTTTGTTTTATCTCTTCAGAGAACATTTTTACATATTTTTGTTGTACCCACTACCTTGGGGGAAGCTTTAATCATGATTTCTGAAGTTTTAAATTTTTTTTTGCCTTTGTTCTATAAAGTGTAGTAAATAGTAGTCCTGTCAATACATTCTCCAAAATTAGCTGTGAATTTCTTGCTGCTCCTCCAGAGTTAAGCACAAGTTTCTTTTGCTCTGAGTCAGTCTTAGTAGAGAGCCATTTTCTGGCACATTTACAGTTGTGACATACTCCTTCTATTTTTTTTTTTTTTTTTTTTTACCATAGATTAAGAAGGGATCTGACCAACATCTAAATCTTAGGATATTGTTTGATAAATTAACTTTACTCCAAAATTCTCCACAACCTCATTATTGATGTGTTTCTTGCTCTAGATTTGTAAGTTTTCACTGTAATAATCATTCAATCTACACAGCTCAGCTCTATAAGAAATCTGCCCATTTGTTCTCCCGTGGTGAGAACAAATGCCTGCATGATGTGTTGTTTTTTGTTTAATATTTTTGGAGGGTTTTGGAATAAACCTCGGAGGTCTTCGTAGAACATCTGTATTTACACTCAGCTGGTGCACTGGATTTATTTAGGGTTATCATCGTAAAGGAAACTGAATACACATGCATGGCACACATTTCAGACTTTAAAAAAAGTTAATTGGGAGTTTAAATCACTACGCTCTAATTTTTGTTGATCTAACAGAGAAAACTCCCATAAAATGCAGTGGTGTTCATGGTTTAAACATGACAAAATGTGAAAAAAGTTCAAGGGGTATGAATACATCTTAAGTTTTTTGTCCAACATTTCACTTTAATCTATTAGCATGTTGCTAATTAGCTGACATTTGCATGCTGTAGATATGTAAGTTTTCACTTGAAATATGCATTTTATTTGGAACAGGACAGCATCATCCTCCATCTTACATATTTCTTCTCTCCATTAGGAAAATCTGTTACTCAATTAATAATCAATATTGTTTTTTACAGTTTGTATCATTTCAGGACAAGACAGAATAAAGTAACACGTCACTTATGATGTGAAAAGGTTATTTTTTCTTACAGTAAGCCATGCAGACAGAATATTGTCTGACTTCTTAGACTAATGTCCCAGGATGTCCGTCAGAAGAAATTTGCTCTAACGGGTGTTTTAAGCTGACACAGTTTATTCTGTGTCTTCTTTACAGATTTTTTTTTTCTTATTAACAGAAATGTCAAAGGGATATATTAAAATATTTAAACAGTATCTTTTTTTGCATAGTCTTTATTACATTCCTGGTTTTTGAGCTGGCTGAAGAATAGACAGACAGACAGACAGACAGACAGACAGACAGACAGACAGACAGACAGACAGACAGACAGACAGACAGACAGNATAGATAGATAGATAGATAGATAGATAGATAGATAGATAGATAGATAGATAGATAGATAGATAGATAGATAGATAGACAGATGCTGCATACATATTATCTGTTGGAGCCCCTTAGAGCTTGAAGTACAAGCGTCAGTACCAAAATGTGCCAGTGGGGGGCGCTTTAGCCGTGTCGTATCAGCTGCAAGCATAGAGTATCAAATCTGCTCAACATGAAAAAAGTTTTTGATTATTTTTTTTTTGTCAGGTGTCTTTTATTTGGTGCATTTGTTTAAAATGCAGTCATATTCTCTGTTCTCTGTTCGCTCGGTGAAGTGTGATAAAGACTGACCCACATGTTTTAAGAGAACTTTGTGACATTCCTCCCCCTTAACTGTAACTAACACCTTGGAGGCAGGCATCTCTGAGTTGTTAACTGTTTGGTTTAAGGGCACACAGACTTTATTGGAGATCTTGTTTATTGCTTTGGTTCTTACAGAAAGAATCTCCCTCATTTGGCCATAAAGTGAACGAAAATGCTTAATTAAAACATAAGTTAGCAAATTTAAGACCCAAACGAGCAAATAATCCACTTAATAATACAGCCTGCAGGACTAATGATGGATGGACTCAGGGTCAAAGTGCTGTTTCTCAGATTTCTCTTCATTTGCACAAAGACACTCTGATGCCTCGACTCCCTGATAGTCAATATTGTTGCTAACAAAGGACAGAATCTTGATTACAGAGAAAGTTGTCTCCAGATGAACAAACGCAGATCTGCAAAGAGCAGCTCATGAGATGTTTCCCTAGCTGCTGAGTTTTATCCTATGGTGGGGGAACCTGCTGCGAAAGGCAGGCAGCTAAGAGAGAAAATAGCCGAATGCAAACGATCTGCGCCTCTCTTGTTGGTTATTAAACACTTTATAGAAAATTAAACCTTTCAGAGGTAGCAGTAAAAAGACCCGGCTGCATCTGTCTTTTTCTGGGCTGCAATCTGAGGGCATTGGTATCCAAACAATTCCAGAGGATAATGCATTTAAATACAAGTCCTATTATTTTTTATTGTTATTTTGCATTTTCTCATTCCCTGCTCCGCATCTTTGGCTACCAGATGTGTCTCCACACTGAAGAATTATTTCTCCTCCCCAGAGTCGAATAAATGCAATCAATATGAGTATTGCTCTCAGGCCTTGAAATATTACATTAATGTTCCATGTGGTGACATTTTAGCTGGAATTTTCAAATACATCATGAAGGCTCAAATTAATATTTATCAGCGAGAGGCTTTTATGCTTTGCAAAACAGTATTAGCGTGAAGTCCAATAATCTTGTCCTCTAAGCAGGAAAATGGTTTCTGCACAGGCTCCTTTAGACAGGTTTGTAGTTTAAATCCTTATTTAGATATCTGTTTTTACACAACATTTTTAGGAAAATGCACACACAAAAAAAATCTGAAACTGTGAAAACCGAAAAAAAATTAATTTAAAGAGGCTCATTAATGACAGTTTACATTTCACACATTTATTGCTTTTCTTGTGATCCCTGGAGGGGATTCAAGTCAGACTCATTTGACTTAAGTAAGGGGGTGGCGGGTGGTGTATGTTGGGCTCAGCATAAATATAATTATTTATTCAGACACCTTAAACAATTTGTCCTTCCTATCTTTGCTGATCAGAGCAGAAAAGCAGAAGAAAATCAGAACACATCGATTACTCAATACACACTTGAACACATCAGATGAAGCCACCAAATAGTGTAAGGTGTGCTCAACACACACACACATTTAGCTGCATGTCAGGGATTTTTAAAAAAGTGTTATTTCTTGTTAGGATATTATTACACAAAGCTCTCAGGTTTTGTGCTATTTAAACAAAAAGCAGCGAGGACTGTCATCCAGCTGCTTTTATATTTAAAACGGAAAAGTAGCACGTATTCTGCTAAAATACTATGACATACAGTAATAATGTCACTAATTAAATTATAAATGTATTGTTTTGATTGTCAAACATAAACTTTATATAAAAGTGGGCATGAATATGGGAACCCCCACCCTGTCATTTAGAAGTTATAAGTTTGGCCCAACCAGGAATTTAAAATATGATTTGGGAAAATAAACATTTTATCCAAAGCATGAGTCAAACAATAATCTTTTAAGGACATAAATGCTCTTCCTGAGTCACATACATACAGGTAGCCGCTTACTCCAGTGTGATTAAGGTCATGTCCTTAAATACACTTAAATGCATTCATCCAGCTCATATGATTTAAGCCTGGACTGTTGAGGCCACTTTACTGAGTCTAGAACATGACTGCAGAAGCACTGAACAATGATAAATACATTTAGATATTTTTGAGGTAATTTTATTTAATGTGTGTTATTAATGTTTTACTTGCAAATACCTCCTGGATGTAAACAAAATGTTTGCATTTCTGTTTGGATTACCCTTAGCTTCCTTCTAGTTAATTACAAGAAGGAAGCTAAGGGTAATAAAGTCAGTTCTGACTTTGGAATATTTCTACAATTCCCTATCTTAAAAAAAAGAGTTTCAGAAAAATTTCTGCAATTTATCAAATATTGCGTGTACCTTTGCAACCTTACAACTCCTACCCCTATGTGGGAAAAGTGTAGCTCTCTTCTTTCAGCCAGCTGTTGAGCAGCACGCAGCAACAGGTGTGTGGGTATGTGAGGGGGAGCAATACTCCTCTTCTCCATTCAGCCGTGGAAAACCCCTGATCACACTACAACATTTTCTGGAATCATGTTAAAGGGTCATTTCAACCATAATAGTGGTTTAATGGGGAATTCTAGTGGCTTTGAAACTTTGGCACATCTTGACACTGGTAATCAGTGCTTACTGTCAATCAAAGCAAATGCTGTGCATCAATAAACATGGCGAGCAACATTGCCTCATTTATAGATCTCTTCTAAATTATTCTTGTCATTGAGGCCTCAAATTTATGCCAACATTGATCTCGCAAGGGAAAATATATAGACGAGTTTGGGTCGCTGTTTGATGACCTGAGGGGTCAAGGAGATGGTAACATTGGTGTTATTGAGCGTGGCATCTGTCGTTTTTCACCTGGGTTTCTGCCCTCCTCACTGTCTGCATGCTCTCAGACGCTTCTTTCTGTGGCGTGAATGCTCCAAATCTGTCATGGTTAAGGTTAAAGCTGGAAGTCAGGGGTGTGCGGTATGCTCAAGATTACTGACTCAGATGATAAAACAGCTTCACATTAAGAAAATGAAAGCTTTTTAGTGTTTTGCCAGTTTAAGATGCACATTACTGGAGCTAAACTGTTCTGACATTGATTCTAAATGACAGCATGAGCACTTTATATCATGCACATGCCATTGTTTCAATTGGCTATTCTTCCTGACACAACGTCCTCAAGCAGTCTATTTCCAGTCAGGTAGCCAGACTGCAGCGGAGTGTCACTGCTGCACCGCCGAGCTCCGAGCAGAATGAGCCAGGTGTTGCGGTAACAGACTTCCCCTGTGGCCCACTGATGAAGAACATCTGGAGCGCTTCTGTTCCGCCACTTCTTTCCTGTCCCCGATATGACCAGGCGATGTAGCTAACACTGCGATGCATGTCGACACATGGCTCCAAGGTCCCCAGATAGGAGATGAGGCGCTCAGACACTTTTACCTGACAGGGCGGCACAGACGACACGCTCTGAACCCTTTCCATATGTGTGACTGGTGTCGGGTCCAAAGGGTGCCGGGCCCAGCCAGCGAGAAGCCGCAAGGAACTGTGTTTATCCGGGCCCAAAAGGTTTCTACACACGCTTGAAAAGTATGGATTTGATTATTTTTTCCAAAGCTGCAGAAGTAAGAAAACAGAGTGTGAACAACTAGTTTGGTCTTGGTTTTATCATTTAAAAGACAAACATCTTATGTTTATAAAGAATAAAGTGCTTTTCCAATCGACTTGTAATCAAATAAGACTTTTGTGTTTGATTTGCCACATCAGAACAAAATCAATCAATCATTTCGGGAGCTACTGTCAAAGACAAAATCTTCTAAATCTACATAAGGTAGTTTAGAAGTTAGTTGAAGTGTGTAGTAAAGTACTCACATTAACATTCTAAGGAAGGAGTTTTACAAAACAAAGGGATCAGAGATCATTAACTTCACCCTAAAAAAATTTGTATTTATTCAAGATTTTTCAGTGACGAAGCTTTTGAAATAGTGGTTATCAGATTCTGTCTAAATATCCCCCAAAACTGAATTCATCCCTTTTTCACACTGCTAAATCTGACTTTCTGAGTTTTGTAGAATGTACAATTACAACTCAACCAGCTAAATGTTTCATAGATACTGAATTACAGTTTTGAAAAGCATATAATTTTACAATTTGTCAGAATCCTGGAGGCAGCAGAGCATGAAAAAGGGAGTTGCTTGATAATGTGACACTTTATCATAAAAAGCATCCAATAAAATATCCTGGAACTACTGAGACATTGTGAAAATAAAAACTGATGAATTCCACATTATTTTTTACCAATTTGAAGACAT
>CAEFZX010016050.1:0-20052 GCA_903066825.1 Alfaro cultratus | reverse complement strand
GCCCGTTGAAAGGCTGTTAACGTTTTTAAACTGTGATTGTGAGCGTGAGTGGGAATAAAAATAGCAATAGGTATTTTGTCCCATTTAACACAGTAAGAGCGTAATTGGTAAACCTTTTATGGATGCAATTTCGACAAAAAACCAAACCTGTTTAGGTTTTCATTTGGAACATTCTCAGTTATAGATTAATTGATGGAACTTGACTAAATGTCATGTTTTTTTTGTTTTTTTTGGGGTTTTTTTTTGTTTTTTTTAAATTGTTGTTTTTATTGTTGTTTTTATTGTTTTTTACTGTTGATTCTATGTTGCATTATGTTTCTGTTTTTGATATGATGTAAAGCACTTTCAAATGCCTTGCCGCTGAAATGTGCTATACAAATAAAACTTGATTGATTGATTGAATAGAAATCAACCTGAAGTTTAGGTAGCTAAACATCATAACACTAATATAATGTTTACATTTAAAAGCAGGGAAGTTAATATATTGTTTGGCTGAACTAAACAGCCAAACAACAGTAGTGATTTTATTTTTAAATAAAATCACTACTGTTTCATAGATAATGAAAGAAATTACTTTAAATCAACAAAGTCAAGTTTATTTGTAAAACACATTTCAGCAACAAGGAAGTTCAAAGTTCTCCACATTAAGAAAACTTCAGCCAGTCAATTATGAAACCAGAAATAGATATTATATTTTGTCAAATATCATCAAAATCATCAAGCAAATAGACATTAAATACTCTGATCAGTGCTACACATATTACTAATCAAAGGCAAAGCTGGGTTTTTAGTCTGGGTATAAAGGAGCTCAGTGTTTCGGCTGTTTTGCAGTTTTCTGGAAGTTTGTTTCAGATTTGTGGTTCACAGAAGCTGAATGTTGTTTCTCCATGTCTGGATGCAGAGCAGAACCAGAACCAGAATACCTGAGAGGTTCTGGAAAGTTGATACAACAACAGCAGGAGTTTAATCTGTTGTCGTTTCAACAGCGACTCAGAACCAGGAAGAGGAGAGCGTTAAATTCTCCGTTTGCTGCGTTCTTTACGTTTCACATGCCAGCTCTGAGTTCCTCTTCAGCTGGGCAATAAAAGCGTCGAGCTCAGAAGAGATCATAACTTAATATTTTGCTTCTCATGTTTATCACAAAATCCTGCAAAACTTTGAGCTTCAGCTTCAGATCAATAACAAGTTCAGAACATTTATGTGTGGAAAAAAACGTTCAGTTCAGTGTTTCTTGATCAACATTAATGTTCTCACTAAAATACCAGGGAGAGTCCAGGAAGCTGCATATTGAGGGTTTTTTCATAGTATTTACATTTTATTTGTGTTTGAAAAATTAACCACAGATTTTGATGTTATTCTCTGTATCCTGTCTGTTGTCAAATAATGTAAAATAGGCAGATATAAAAAAAAACCCTGTTATCAACTGTTTCACACATTTAAGGGATGGATCTTTTTAACTTTCCTAGTTTTTGAGAAACAACCAAACTGACATTAGAAACAATTAGAAATAATTCAGCCTTTATCTGAAATCCACTGGTGAAAAGAAACAATCCTGATATGACTGTTTAAGAAAATTAAACATTCATCAGAATGTTTAATTTTGATGAATTAAACAACTCTTTGCGATTTGAAGCTTTTGCTCAACATAAATTATAACTGGACTAATATAACTGCCTTCTGCGAATCCTGACAACAAATAAAAACAAGACTGAGACAAAAACCCATTTAAGTAATTTAACCTCTTTGTGTTTCTGAACGTCTGACAACAGTTTTTATAAGGCAGAGTTAGAAACATACTAAAAATAATCATAATTGTTTAAATGAAAGAGAATATTGGATCAAAACTGATGATGATATTTTCAAATTACAATTTGAACAAACACCAAAGTCAAAACATTCATAAAAAAAAATTCTATTTCATACAAAATTTACAAAAGTAACAACATATTATTTCAAATGGTATCTGTATGTAAATTTGTAGTTTAAGACCAAGATAAGTCATCTTTGGTCGTTCATTACAAACTAAAATCGAAAAATCTTGAAAATGATTAAAATGTAAGCAGTGCTGTGGAGGCACAATAACGAGGCCTTAATCCTCAATGTGGAGGTTTCAGGTTCGAGTCCCGGCCTGATGATCTTTACCGCATGTCTTCCTCTCATTATCCACTTTCTGGTCTGACTCTCAAATAAAGGCCAATAGAGCAAGAAAACCTTAGAAAATGTAAAAAAAAAAATTGTTCTGACTCCTAACAGAAACACTTATTGAAAAATGAAAAATAATTCAGAGAAATAAAAGGACAACTTTACAATAAAATGTTTATTTTCTCACAATTTTATCCTATTGTTTTTTTTACATTTTAAAATAAAATAAATATAAAAATATATATACAAATTAGAAAGACAACAGGATTTTACTAAATTTATTTTGCCTGTAAATAAAAAAATTTAAACAAAATATTCATCAAATTAACTGTTATACAAATTTCAGTCAACAGAAAAATTAAAAATCAAGATATTTTATTGATTTATTTCTGTTGTTAATTTCAAATAAAAGTTTAAAACCTTGATATGATCAAGAATATTTACTAAAGATTTAAAATGAAAGTTTTTGGACTGCAAATATAAACTTTGATTTCAAACAACAAAATGATTCAGTGAATTAAAACTCAGAACTTTGAAGTTTAAACAGAAAAATCATGTTGACAGATTTTGATCTCAGATGTTTTGGCATCAGCAGATTTTCTAACACTAAAATAAGGGAAGAGTTTCTCAGTGAAAGTGTCTCTGTGAGTGTAGATGTGACTCTTGTCTTCAGCGTCGTAGAAGGAAACCTGCCCTCCGTCATAGTCCAGCTGGACTCTGATCCTCTGGTGACTTTTATTCTCTGACAGAGTCTCACCATCACCATTAGTGTATTCTCCATCACCATGCCATAAACACCAGATTCCATATTCTGGTGAAACATATATCTCTCCCTTCCTGTCAACAGACTCTTTAACCAAACCGATATTCCATCTGGGATGATCTCCCACCTCCACCTCCCAGCTGTGTTTCCCTGAGCTGAAGCCCTCAGAACCAAACACACTGGCATATCTAGTATTTCTCTCTGGATTATCAGGAAGCTGCTGCCATGTGTCTCCATATTTCACTCTGGTCAGATCATCAGACAGGTAGAGCCAGGGACTTGCAGTGTTTGGGTCCAGAATGACGGGACTGAACTTCACCTTGTCCTTCATCTTCTCCCAGACTCTGAAGGACAGGTTGCCCAGGTGTTTGGCCACATCTATCAGAGCTCCTGACACCAGCTGTGGATCTGGCAGTGACCTCTGACCTCTGGCTCTGCTCTGAGTGGCTTTATAACTGCTGAGGAACGACACATTGTCTTTCTGCAGCTCTTCTTCAACAGCAGAGATTCTGTCTGACAGAGAGGAGATCTGCTCCTCAATCCTCTTCATCTCTGTGCTGATAGTCTTCCTCTTCTGCTCCTCTTCCTCCCTCAGAGCTGCCAGTCTGGACTCCTCTTCCTCTTTCAGGAACTGGTGGAGCTTGTTGAACTCTGCTCTGATCTGTCTCTCTGTGGACAGCAGCTGCTTCTTGGAGTGTTGAATCACATCATTGTATGTTTTCTCCACTTGTTTGTGTTTGTTCCTCTTGTCCTGCAGAGACTCTAAGTCAGATTTCAGCTGCTCCTTCAGATCTCTGACTGCTTGTTCAATAGGAACCACTTTGTGACTCTGGTGGAGAGAAAACTCACAGACAGGACACACAGCTCTCTGCTCGTCTTCACAGAACAGTTTAGGAACTTCTTGGTGTTTACTGCAGACCATCAGCTGCTTTTCTCCTTTTTCTGCCTCTGATGATTCAGATTTCTGTTTTCCAGTAAAAGAATCAGCCAGTTCCTTCAGAGAGAAATTTAATCCTGGACTCTCTTTAGAAGATCTTTTACAGATGGGACAGTTCTTTTTTCCAGTTTGTTCCCAGAATTTCTGCAGGCAGCTTGAACAGAAGCTGTGGTTGCAGCTCAGAGACACAGGATCTCCGAAAGTCTCTGAACAAACATGGCAGCTCAGGAAACGTTCAAGAAGAGCTGTGTTTTTTGCCATTTTCTACAGAAATACTCCAGAACCAGAACTCACCAGGTCAAAGTTTCTGCAGCTTTTTCTTTAAGTTCCAGTAAACCTTCGTGTTTCAGCTCAGATCTCCTCCCTGTAATGGCGTCTCAGCTCCGTTTCACTCAGTTAAAATACTTTCATTTCCTTTCAGTGACATTTCCAGTCAAACAGGTTCTTTTTTTTGTAACTATGTGTTTCTCTTTTACTGCATCATAATTTCCTTATCAGTTAGTAAAGACCTACTTTACATTTTCAGAATCAAATTGTCTTTTAATTCTAAAGTTCCAGAAGGAACACAAATAATTTGCTGAAACAATAGAAACAATAAATACAGAGATTAAAGACATCAGGTTTTTTAATTAATTATTTTTGTCATAAATGTGATTTTTGCCTCCTGCTTGTTACAGTGAGTCAGTTAAGGAGGAGGAGTACCCAGAGAGCAGCTCTGCATGCACAGGGAGAACATGTAAACTCCATACCAGACTCCTGGAAACTCTGGGATTTACAATTAGCATGAAAAACAAGCCTCAGTCTAAATGATTAACACCAAACACACACTATCCTGAAACATCTGATTAATGGAGCGACACTGTTTTATTTCAGACAAACGTGATTTAAATTCTGCATTTGGATCAGAACCGCCGGCCTGGGTTTATTTCTGTGACTCTGATCTTCATGTGTGAGTTCAGGGATTATGGCGGCTGTTTGCAGACACCGTTTGTCTCCTGGAGGTGACTGTTGGCTGAGTGACTCGTTCCCAGAAGTCATGGAAGGAAAACATTTCCATGCAGCGCTGCAGTCACCATCCACCTGTTCACCTGCAGACACTCTGACTGGCTCACTTCATCCAGGTAGTCTGGATATTTCACTCTCCTTGTTCAAGAAGAGCTCTGCCATTTTCTACAAAAGTCCTCCAGAACTCACCTGCTTAACTTTTCTTGAGATTCTTCTTTAAATTCCAGTAAACATTCGTGTTTCAGCTCAGATCTCCACCCTCTAATGGAATCTCAGCTCCGTTCAAATATGTTAAAAATGCTTTTGTTTTCCACTTAGGGAAATTTCCAGTCAAACAGGTTGTTGTGAAACTCTGTGCTTCTCTTTCACTGCAGTTTAATTTCCTTGTTCAGTTAGTAAAGAGCTGTCTTACATTTAATAAACAAATAGTTGTTTTAATTTTGAAGATTTATAAGGAGAACAAATAATTTGCTGAAACAGTAAATATAGAGATTAGCTCTTGAGTTGTCCATTGAATTAAATTCAAACTTTTTTTTTCTCTTCAACCCTAATGGAAATATGATCTTTCATTTCATAAAATGAAAGATCATTTTATTAAATGATCTTTAATAAAATGATCATTTTATTTTATGAATAAAATGATCATTTTATTCATAAAAAATGACCATTTTTATGAATAAAAAATGATTTATAAATTTTGTTTAATCTATATTTTAATTAAACAATTTATATTTTCAACTTTTAGTTCAATTATAAATCCTTTTGTTTTTATTGGTCCTTTTTTGCAGGTTTTTCAATTTTATTCACCTCTAGCAAAGTCATCAGGTGATTCTTGCTTCTTTTGTTCTACAGGGAATCAGTTAAATTAAATATATGAGCAGGAAAAGACGTTTCCTTTATGCTTTTAGGCATTTATTATTTATAAACAGAAAAAGATCTGACTTTCGATATCTAGCAAAAAATTAAAGCCTGAACATGAGCCTTTTAAAACTGTGCAATCAGTTTATTGTTTTATCAAGGAAAGTTATTATTGAGGTTAGTGAGTAAGTAAAGTTGATTTATGCAGCACATTCTACATGTCATAAACCACGAAGTATTTTACAAAATAAGAAATGAAAACATAGATGATAAAACAACAGAACTCTACCAAACGCAGTGAAACTCTGAAAGGTTTAAAATCTTCATCAACTGAATGATGAAAAAGCTTTTAATTCATTTTATTCCACAAATTCTGTCAAAAACATCACAAGACCTGCTGAGTTTCCCTGCTGCTCTGATGTGAGTCAAACCTCCAGAAGGAAAGTCTCTGATGGAAACAGCTGATCAGTTTCTACTGATGATCATCTTTACATCTCTGTACAGGCATCGATTCCTTCTCATCCCTCAGCATTCAGCTTCACAAACACACACTGGTCTTGCTGAATTACATGAGGTTCAATATTTGAGCAAAACATATTCATTTGTGGATATTTTGTCCAACATTTCACGGTTGGACAAAAAGTAGGCTTCAGGCACCAAGCTAACTTTTATAAAATCTTCAGTTTTATAGCACAGAGAGTAATCATATTGCCAACTCATTCCCAGAGTAAATACTGACATGTGAATTAGAAGATCAGTGTAACAGACAACCAATGAGAAAATATTCATCAGGTCTTTCAATTCCAGAACCTCCCATAGGGATGGTATCAGAGCCATCTAAATACTGACATCTACAGTATTTAGATGTCAGACCGGTTCATGGTAACAACCCGACCCGGACCTGGTGCATGTGTGTAAACCTTTGGGTGACTGTTATGGTCTGGAGCCTTCAGGATCTGGTCCAGATCTCAGTGCTGTAGGTTTTGTCTTTACTTCTGTCTCTATATAAACACAGAGATTGTGCAACGTCTCGCTATCTGCCACTCTATGAGAGCATGTTCCTCCTGTCTGCACGTTGCCAATAAAATGGTTAAAAACATTTAATATATGACCTGATTTTCCATCATTTAGCTTGTGTATATAATGTGCAGTGTTTTTTGTCACCAACTGTGTGTGTAACGTGTTTCTTGTGCTGAGGAGATCAGAAACCAGAGAACAGCTTGAAGGTGAGCCAGGCAGTTCTCTGGCCTCCTGGCAGGGGGCGCTCATGATCCCAGACACTGTGACTCCACAACTGCAGAGTAAGAGACAGTAACAGCGAGCTAGCCATGGAGCTAGCCATACAGTAAAGTCAAGTGCAGCGATATATTTATAGTTTTCTCCTCTTACCACATCAAACACTTATTAATAATCGCAAAATAAACATTAAGCCTAAAACCAAACTACTGCAACAGACCGAATGTTCTGCTCTTTGTGTGGGAAATATTTCAGTGTTTTTTTTTAGGGACGTTGTTGTCAGTTGCTATAGCAACGAGTCTGCGCGTGTGTGTGTGTGTGTGTGTGTGTGTGTGTACGTGTGTGTGTGTGTGTGTGTGTGTATGTGTGTGTGTGTGTGTAGCCTGGCCAATGCAGAGAGTGAGAAAGAAGTGGTTTTGAGTTGTACTTCAATACTTTTTCCCTTTGCTATGGAGCACAGCATGAAATTAATAAAACCTAAATTTCCAAGTTTCATTGAGTTAATGGAATTATTCTACGGCGGCAGCGTGGATACGGATGGCATGTCGTTACGCTGACTGTTTATTCCACGTAAGAAGGAATTTCTTTTGTTTTGGATGACCTTGAAGGCCAGAGAAACAACCATTTTCATCTTAAATCCAACCATTTCTGTGAATATAGTGAGGATTTCTTTACAGAAATGAGCTGAAGAAATCATTTCTATTTTCAAAAATCTGTTTTCTGCTCTGCAGGAGATTAAGTGGCTCTGTGCAGCCAAAGGATGATTATAAACCAAACCATAGAAAAGCCCCACATTTCATATCATAAGTTTGATTTTAAAGAGGCTCGTGTTAGTGGGAGAAATAAAACTTTAACAATCTTCACACTTCGGCTGTGAATCTTCACACAGATCTCACTGCCTCTCTGTTGTATTTAAATGAGCTTCACACAACAGGATGCAAGACGAGAAATCCTCAATCAGAGAGAAAACATACAAAACAAAGTTCACACCTCAGATCATGTGAATGAGGTCACAGCTGACTGTCACTGCTGCCAATTTCAACCAATTACTAGAGAAACTTCAGACTGTTTCAGTTTCTAACTGAAAACCTGTCAGTGGTGAGACCTGGAGGTTCTGCTTCTGCAACAACTGAGAAGCAGAAGCAAATCAAAGCTGAGAAAGGATAACAATTCAATTTTATTCACAAAGCTTTACAAACTATGCATGGGATGCATGTAATGCAGAATCATTCACACCTGAAGCCTAAAATGTGTTTCTTTGAGTTGAAAACATGAGGTATGCAGAATGAGTTTCAGTTTGTGCAGCTAGAGAGCCCCGCCTTGCCTCTGGATCTTTAGTTACCATAACCAGCTTTGCTGTGGGTTTCTACAGTAAATCTGAAACCAGTCCTTCTCAGATGGCCAGTCAGTCTCTGAGTCATCTAAAGTTATTCTGCTACAGATTTCAGTGTAATGATGATGATGCTGCGTTCAAATTAAAGGCTATGGATGAATTTGATTCAAACATTTGGATGGTTGTGGGTCATCCAGTGGAGACAGTTTTTATGTTATTCCTTTGGCTAAAGTTAGAATTTCAAAGTGTGTTTGTTGCAGTATTAAAAAGTTTAGCAGAAAGCTCCTGTTTCCTTGCAGCTCTTCTGTCCAAGATGTGAAAATCACATTCCACTGACACCTAGAAATTCGTACTTTTGATGTTCTTTCTTTTCAAAAATAAACATAAAAGTAATATATTAACAATATACACATAGAAAAAACATATTAAAATGAGACAAAGTGGTAAAATTTTTAGTTATTTTGTGAATTTATGGGAAAGAAAAGTAGCTGAAAAGGTCACCACCAGGGTCAGCGTAAACGGCAGGAAGAAAGTTTGGCTGCTCTACTGGCTGCTGAAACACTTCAGCAAAAAATGAAACAACTATCCCTGAGATTGGCATATGTTATCATTTGTAGTAATTTTGGTTATTTAAAATGACATGAGCATTTTGTAAATATTTTAAAGAGAAATCACATTTTTGCTGCATCTTTTATGCATAGAGACATAATACATATTATTATTTTAAGTGATTATTAGCATGGAAGTGTAAACAATATAAACAAACAGGTTAGTTACCTGGAACAGAGGTAGTATTACTTCATATTCCTAAATGTATTTTTTATGACTACAAAATCTAACAGGAATGGTTTGAGAATAATTATTGAAAGACGTTATGTGGAACATAAAGTTCTGTTAAACCTTTAAAGCATGTTGGGTGAATAGAGTTTGTATACTGGGTCCAAAGGTGTGGATTTAACATTGTTCCGCTGTATCAGTTTCTGATAAGACTGTAAATAAACTTATTTGATAATCTGTTAGCGTGCGTTTTTTTGCTGCTAATGCGACTCTGTGTCACTTGACACTCAGTTATTGCTTAATGTTTATTTTGAGGATTAACTGAAGGATTATTTATAGCTATGTTTGTCTGTTTAATGTGGATTTATTAATGGAGTGTCTCTGGGCTAAAATCAGACTGCACACTGAAACTGAAGGGTTCAGTATCAGGAGATGTGTTGGTTTTATATTTTCACTGTTCTTTAATGTTTGCGTAAAACTCTGTCCAATAAAAGGAAAGAAGCAGACAAAAAATATATAATTTCACAGATGTGATGGAGATGAATAGCATCTTCTTCATACATCCTACGACTGTTTAACAATATATTATATATAAAAATATATTTAAAAATATTTTTTTTGAGGTACACATGAAGTAAATGTTTTGATATGGGTTTATTAATTTTTTTTCCCCAGTTCATATATATTAGTTTATGAAAAATATGTTCCTTACTCTTTATACTGCGTGACTCATCCTTTCATTAGGCGATCTTTGATATAGTGCAGTAGCTGTCGCAGTGCGCATGCGCGGCCCGCTGCCTCCGCTACCCCCTGCACCGCTCGGAGCTCAGAGAGCAGGTTGCCCGGACACCGACGCTGCTGTTCCCGCTTACTCTCCGCCTCGGGAGCCGTTACTCGGATACAAACTTGGTTCCTGTCACCGGACACCGAGCGGCCGACAGAAACTAACTGTTTGTGGAGGCGCTGTGACCCGCTGAGCCTCCCCTCCTCTCAGCGGTTCACCTCGCGGTGGTCAGCGGACACTCGCTGGAGGTAGGTGTCCGCTTCAGGGGGGCTGCTTTCGGGATGAACTGAGGGAGGGTTTGCTGCTGTTTCTGCCCCGCGCTGCTCGGGTAACTTCAGCCTACTGTTGGCTCTGCTTTCCTGTTGAAACACCAACTCTGTTAAAGTGTTGAAATGAGCGGCTTTAACGGGGAGTTTGGCCGTTAACCGCGTGGGAAACACGGAACCGTCCCGTAGATTTCCTGCAGCTCAGGTTTGATCCCTTTGGTCAGAACGGCTGGTTGAACAGAGGCTTGTTAGTGTCTGATAAATCAAGTTAAACTAGTTTCTGGATATTATTGTTGTAGTTGTGGTCAGAAGAAATTGCTGCACCTGTTTGGAGGCTCACCTGCTCCCTGATTGATCCTATAATGAGTGTTGAATCGCCCGGGCTGCTGGTTTTAAATGGATGAGGGGAATATAAGATCTTTATTGTAACAACTTGATGTTTGTTGGCTTTTGGTAATGCATTCATCCTGCAGGGAGGGAACCCCAGACATCCCAGAAACACCTCCAGCTCATTCTGGCGTCCCAGACTGGATCTATAAACCCCGCAGGGCATTCTGGGTAAAATAATCTACAGAGTAATCTCCAAAATAAAAATGTTCAGTTCAAAAACCAATTTTGTTGATAAATTATTAAATATAGAGACATATGAGCTTAAAAACAAACAAACAACTAACATATCATTTTAAGTCTGTTACTCAGCCATCAGATTAGCTTGAATAGCTTCACTGATTGGCCAGCTCCTTGTTTCTTGAATTAAGTACATGCCTTTTGCTTGTGATGACGCTTGTGCATCATATTTACAGTCATACCAGAAACTTGTGAATACAAATGTTCCGACCGGAACCTTTTTATGTAAAAGGGAAAAAAACTTTTTTATGTAAAAGTTAAAATCTTATTGTTTAATTATTTGAAATTACTGAGTTAAAGTCTTGACCGTGTGCTTTGGTCTCAACTTGCTCATTTTTAAAGGACAATTTTATTTACAGAGACTGAAGTGTCTAATTTTAAAATGTAAAATACCTTCCAGTTCTAGTGTGGCATGTTAGTTATAATTTAAAGTTTATTGATTTCTGAGAATGGGTTCTTGAATTATTATGCCATTACTATTATATTACTTGAAAATTGTCTCAAAGCAACAGTATTATCTTTATCGCAATAACTTCTGGAGTAATTTACTGTCCAGCAAAGTTTGTTATCGTGTCAGGCCTAAGTTTACATTTATTCAGTGATGCTGGCATGAAGTAGCGCTAATGATAAGTGGTGGAAAATGTTTGTTTACTTGATTATAGCAGTGAATCTGTAAACCAGAGCAGGGAACAGCTAAATAAAGTGAAATCCTTATTGTTGCATCACAGTTGAACGTTTAATCCGATTAAATGCAAAACATCATCCACCGGGGAGATTTCACAGCACTTTAGCTGCTTTTAGTTTGAAGCTTGAAGCAGATTTTGTTTTTGACATTTGGAGATTAATCATTTGCACGACTGGGGAATTTAATTTGATCTGACGTAAAATTGCACAAATTCTCATAGGAAAAAACAAGACTTGTGACAGCTGTCTTTAAGGTGAATGCTTTGTGCTGGTGACACCCTGAACCCTTGGCGGTTGTTGGAGCAGCGGTTTGGTAGCCATGGAGGCTCCTGGGAAATAACTGACATGTTTCTGACGGTTACGTCTCTGCAGCAGCAGGAGGGAAAATGAGCTGAAACTAAATGAAGTTACAGCCGTTGCAGAATTAAAGCCAATAAAAACTAATTACATGGAATAACAGTTATGAACTGGTTCCGGTGTGTTTTCTCTGTGGACCAAAAAACCCAAAATTTTAATAATATTCAAGCTAATTTTGTTGTCTTATAATAGGAAATACTTTGAGCTCTGGTTGTTTTATCAGACATGATTTCAGGTCATAAATATCTGGATTTCTAGTAGGGAAGCACAATAAATCTGCATCAGCATCGGTTGGTCATCTTTTAACTAATTATGATGAATCAATTATTGAAGTAATCGTGTATTAATTTAGTAATCAGTTAATCATTAGCCAGAGCATACAGACTCAAAAAAGATCATTTGCTGAAAGAACAGCACATTCATAGCAGTAAAGGAAAAACTGTATAAAAAAATATACATTTCACATTACAGATAAAAAAAAAAAAAGTGTCTGTAAATCTGGTCTCCCCAGAACTCCTCAGTTCTGGAAATTTTATCTTGACCTGGTTCAAATTCAGGGGAAAAAATCTCATATTAAGCACATTTTCTATCCAATGAATAATTGATTAATCCAAAAAAATAATCACCAGATGAGCCCCACACTATTGATGTCAAGTAGAAAGAGCTGAACTTCCCACATGTTGATGTTGGAAATATATTGTTTTGCTGCAGATGCATCCTTGGCTACAAATGATGAATCGTTTACTAAACAATATGTTGGGGAATAAAATGTTTATGTTCTTCTATAAAAAAGGAAATTGTTTATTTACTTCTTTTAATGTATTTGTAATGTTGAACAAACAGTCTTGAATGGTTAAATGAAAAATCTACAGAGTGTGCCTATTTTTTTTATTCGGTTAATGAATTAATCATCAGAATAATTGATATATTAATCAATAACTAACATAATCGTTAGTTGCATCTCTAGCAGGATTAACATTTTCAGTCTGTACCGATACTCAGTAAGTTTGTTGAAGAGAAATTACGGATGATGATGATGATGATGATGATGATGATGATGATGATGGCTCGGCCCAGCTCTTATGTTCTGACAGCTTCATCTTAACGAGGATTAAATTGAGACGTCAGCTTCCTGTCTCCTCAGGTGTTCAGTGGAGGATCGTTATCCTGCTCATCCGTCTGCCGGCCAATCAGAACTCGTCTCCTAATGCATTTTTCACATTTGCCTGACCTGGATAAAGACTTATCATTTGTCTGGGTTTTAACCCAAGGCCGGTGCGTTCAGGGAGCGTAGGACTCCTCTGTTAGTAGAAGCTGTAACGTGAGCCCGGCATCGGACCGGGTCGCCTCGGGTCGAGCTGCAGCTTCAGGTGTTGATGAGGACGCAGCAGCGCTCTGTTAAGTGAGGATTAGGTGTGGACATGATATCCTGATCCTGATCTGGTAGTCCAACAGGAAATCCTCCCACAGCGAAACCCGATTGCTCCCCGACTCAGAACCTTTTCACTGGTTCAGGCCCGGCATCAGGCAGAACCTGAATATTAAACCCATTCAACAGCACTGAAGCGTTAAAGCCTTCAGTCTCACCACTGTTCTCTGGATCAGATGATTATATAAATAGACTGGCTAGGTCTGCAATGATTAATCGATTATTGAAATAATCATCAACTAATTTAGTAATCCGGATCATAAAGTTGCCAGTTAATTGCTGCAACTTGTACAAAAAAGATTTACATTTTGCATTTAAGATGAAAAATCTTCTTTTCTGTAAATATGTTCTATCCAGAACTCCTGAAGTGGCAGATTTAGCTTCTCCTGGTTTATATTCTAAAGGAAAAAACCCCAAACAAAATCTCTTAAGATCATTTTGGTATCCAATTATTAATTGGCTACTGCAAAAATGTATCAATTGATCTACAAAGTATCAAGCATTCAATAAAGGAGTGTTGTTATTCCATTTTAGGCAATAAAATATTTTTCTTATTCAAAATAACAATTGAATTGTTTGTTCCTGGTGTCTTCCTGTTTGGTTCCTGGTGTCTTCCTGTTTGGTTCCTGGTCTCTTCCTGTTTGGTCTCTGGTGTCTTCCTGTTTGGTTCCTGGTATCTTCCTGTTTGGTCTCTGGTGTTTTCCTGTTTGGTTCCTGGTATCTTCCTGTTTGGTCTCTGGTGTTTTCCTGTTTGGTTCCTGGTCTTTTCCTGTTTGGTTTCTGGTGTCTTCCTGTTTGGTCTCTGGTGTCTTCCTGTTTGGTTTCTGGTGTTTTCCTGTTTGGTTCCTGGTGTTTTCCTGTTTGGTCTCTGGTGTCTTCCTGTTTGGNTGTTTGGTTCCTGGTATCTTCCTGTTTGGTCTCTGGTGTTTTCCTGTTTGGTTCCTGGTATCTTCCTGTTTGGTCTCTGGTGTTTTCCTGTTTGGTTCCTGGTATCTTCCTGTTTGGTCTCCGGTGTCTTCCTGTTTGGTCTCTGGTGTCTTCCTGTTTGGTCTCTGGTGTCTTCCTGTTTGGTTTCTGGTGTTTTCCTGTTTGGTTCCTGGTATCTTCCTGTTTGGTCTCTGGTGTCTTCCTGTTTGGTTTCTGGTGTTTTTCTGTTTGGTCTCTGGTGTCTTCCTGTTTGGTCTCTGGTGTTTTCCTGTTTGGTTCCTGGTGTTTTCCTGTTTGGTTCCTGGTGTTTTCCTGTTTGGTTCCTGGTGTCTTCCTGTTTGGTTTCTGGTGTTTTTCTGTTGGGTCTCTGGTGTCTTCCTGTTTGGTCTCTGGTGTCTTCCTGTTTGGTCTCTGGTCTCTTCCTGTTTGGTCTCTGGTGTTTTCCTGTTTGGTTCCTGGTGTCTTCCTGTTGCTTCTGCGTTCTCTCCCAGCATCTCGACATCATACAGTTTCTGAATCGGCCTCCAGCCGCGGTGGTTCCATAAAGCAGGATGTTCTGCTGTCTGTTTGATTCAGTCGTTTTATGACGGACGCTTAGGGCGACTGCGCTCTAGAGAAACTACTCTCATTAAAACCTCTGTTCTTCTCAGCTTCTGCTTCTCAGCAGGAAAAAACCTTTGAAAACATCCAGGAGATGGTGTGAAGCAAAAACGTCACGTTCTTTGATGCCTGCTTCACCGGCTCACTTTGTGACTCTATTAATTTCTCTCCTTCCTCTAAAGCTGCTGGACTCAGAAGCATTTAAAAGGATCTGGATCAGCAGCTCTGAAGGGTTTTCAGACTTCTCCTCTGGAGTTAATACAGTATTTCACATTAATTACTCTGTGACCTCACAGTGACCCCAACAATAAAAAGCTCCAGATTCAGAATATGTGATTTCATTTTATCATTTAGAAGCAAGTCATGTTGACCAAATGCTTTCAAAGACATTACAGCAGATGTAGCCGGGCTCTAAGATATTCAGCAATTAAACACTTTCTGGTGTATTGATTCTTCAGCAAAGCACAATGATGACCTTCTGTTTAACTGAAATATGTTAAACAGAACTCAAAGTTTTCCCGTCCAGGAGGGAAACTTTAAGTTTTCTCTCTTCCCATCAGCACCTGTCTGCCCAGTGTCTCTCTCATTGTTAAATAATGACCTCTGACCTTAACTGAGGCAGTGAGGCCTTATAATGATAAATCTCTGATAAGAATTAAGATATTTTGTTGTCATGATATATTCAAATTAATGTTTAGGAAAATCCCGAACTGTTCATTTTGTCGGGGTTGTTAGTTTAACAGTTTTTTGTTTTTAGTTTGTTTTTTTGAGATCATCAATAAATATCGATACTTTTGAAAATATGATTAAATGCAGTTATTGTGTTCAGTTTAGTGACACAAATGTCACTTTGTGACTGGTGATCTAAAAGGAACATGGAAGAATCAGGGATGCACCGATCCACTGTTTTCACTTCCGATACGATATCTGAGGATCAGTATCGCCCAGTTCTGATCTGATCCAGAAAATCAGCTGAATTAACTTAAAATGTTTATTTTTTAAAAAGCTTGAACATAAATGTACTAAGTTACAAATTTATTTGCTAACTCAGCACCAGTACAGCAATCTGAAACACACCAATAGCTTCACCAGCTGGTCAGACAGTTAAAAACAACTTTAATTAATTCAGTCAGAGCAGTTAGCAGTAGAACAGCCAATGTAGAATAAATAATAAATACCTAAAAATAATCTGCAACAAATCTTCCTTCAAATGGCTCAGAAAACACAATAAGGAATCCTAAATATAATGTAAAATAAATAATAAAGCATAGAATTATACGGTCAGATCTGATAGATCAGGAACATTGCTGCGATACACAATTTTCTTTACAATATTGGACCAATTCAGATATTAATATCTGATCAGTACATCTGTAGTTACTAATGGGAGCTATAATCACTGCCATGCAGTCACAGCCGGACAGTTACCTAAAAATGGAGCAATAAATAGTTCCTACCTTTTTATCGTTATCACAATATTACCAGGAAATATCGTGATAAACTTTACATCCATATGACCCGCAAGATTCCCCACATGAAGGAGACAAAGATCCTGCTGAATCTCTGCTGCTCTCCACAGCTGATCCACTGGAGTCACACACACTTCACTCTCAGCTGCACTGTGTGTGTGTGTGTGTGTGTAGGTGTGTGTGTGTGTGTCTCTGGGGACTGCCCTCAGTCCTGGCACACTGCTGCATGTAAAATAGAAAGAGATTGATTAGACAATCCCCTGGAAGCATTTATTCCCCTCACCAGGCCTCGTTCCTGAACTAATCTGCCCACAGCCATCACAAAGCAATTATTGCCACGGTGATAATTGTTTGAGTCAGGGTTCTGTGGAGTCCAATCAGGCTTTTTTAAAACCGGAGGGAACTGAAGCCGGTTCCACTGAGGTCGATTTACATGAGACGTTGTTCTGAAGGACTCCCTGCACTGAGACATAAGAACATCCAGACTCTGAAAAACCAGCAGGTGTTCAGTCACTGCAGAGAGGAAGAGTCTTTAATAAGCAGCTGGACAACATTGATGCTGCATTTAATTATTAAAACAATTCTTGTGGTTTAAGATTCTGTAGGAAGCATCTTCAAACTGACCAGGATCTCACTGCAAAGAGAATCTAGAGTTTAATGACTCCAGCCTCAATATCCTGAAACCTTCAGGCTGGGAGTAAATTAGCATGTAGCGACAGTGGAGAGGAAAAACTGCACTTTAACAGGAAGAAACCTCCAGCAGAACCAGAGCCAGGCTTGGTGTGGGAATCCTTTACCATCTCAGGATTTGATTCTGATTTTTGGAATCCAGAACTCGGCAGGAGCTGCATGAAGAGCAGATGAAATGTTAGTGACCAAATTAGACGTTCCAGCCAGAAATACAACTTTTTCTGTTTTTCTTGTGATTGACTGGAACCTTGATGAAATACGTTATCAGATGGATTATTAATGGGAAACAGAGTGAACATGCAGAACTTCAATGAACTGCAGAAAATTAAAAGAGCTCAGAACCCAGAAGTGACTGACTAAGAGAAGCCTGTTAGGATTGTTTTAGGACAATTGTACAGTTTTCATTTTTTAGGATTCTTGAGCTGCGTTCACACTGCAGCCTGAAGTGACCCAATTCCGATTTCTTGTCAAATCTGATATTTTTGCCGTGGCCGTTCACAGTACCAGACATATGCGACCTGTGTGTCTTCTGCAGTGTGAACGGGCAACGACCTGAAAGTGTCCCGCATGCTCAGTAGAGGGCGCAATAGCGTCAGCGTTCTGTGTTCTGCCAACCGCCATAAAAAGAAGAAGTTCTCAGTGTTTGCGGAAATAAACATGGAGGCTAACTTAATCCTCGTTATAGTCCCGTATCAGGACGCACATTAGTGAGATTTGTTGTCAGTGACGTTCAGTTCGGATGAATGAGACCTGGATGTTGGGTCACATTTGAATCAAATACATATCGGACCTGGGTTGCATTTGAAAAGAATCCAACCTGTGCCTTTCAGACCGTAATGAAAAGATCGGATACAGGTCGCATTACTTCAAGAAAAAAATTGGAATTGGGTCAGTTCTGGCTGCCTTTGTAACATCATCAGGAATCCACTGAATCCATCGAGATCCATCTGGATCCTGATGTTGTGTTTGAATCGATATGAAGAAGTTTGGGTTTCTCCTCTGCTGCTGCTGCTGCAGGCGTCCAGCTGATCTGCTGCTGCTGCTGCTGCAGGCGTCCAGCTGATCTGCTGCTGCTGCTGCTGCTGCTACTGCTGCTGCTGATCTGCTGCTGCTACAGGCGTCCAGCTGATCTGCTGCTGCTGCTGCAGGCGTCCAGCTGATCTGCTGCTGCTGCTGCTGCTGCAGGCGTCCAGCTGATCTGCTGCTGCTGCTGCTGCTGCTGCTGCAGGCGTCCAGCTGATCTGTTGTTGCTGCTGTTGCTGCTGCTGCTGCTGCTGCTGCTGCTGCTGCTGCTGCAGGCATCCAGCTGATCTGCTGCTGCTGCCAGGGAGCTGATTCCCTCCTGGCTCTGGTTCTGGTTCTGGAAATGAATGGCTGTAGTAAACTGGGCTGAGTGCTGAAAGGAGCTGGACTGGAGCCAGTACTACGCTGCTGCTCAGCAGAAGCAGTCGGTACTCAGAGTTCACACAGTGCTGTCTCGTTGGGTCCAGCCTTTTGGTTCTGGTTCTGAATGGCCTGAATAATGACTTCCTGTTCTGATTTGATCTGTGAATAAGTGGGATAAGTAAACACAGGGATGAACATGAGCAGATCAGCCTGGCTGGTTCTGCTCAGTTTGACCTTTCACCCCTTAACGCTGCTGTTATATTCCAGTTTTGGTCGTTATGATGTCATTTCCCGCTGGATGTTTTGTGTTGATTTCTTCGGTTTGGACCCGTCAGGTCGGCATGACTTTCCTGCTTTTACAACAGATTCAAAGACATTTTTTAATCTACATAATCTGCTGTGCAGAATGTTGTGGGTCCAATAAGTGGCTGGTTTTGATTTGATCAGGAATCAGGTTTTCTGATAATTATAATAATATGCAGTTTACTTAGATTAAATAAGATCTGAGGATTTCATGACTGCGTTTCCATAATTCATGAAAATACTTGAATACAACAAAAAATTGCCAAGACATGGCAACATCATGTTTGATTGTTTTGAATAATGTTGGTCAGCTGAGGTTATTAATGTGCTATAAGATTTATAACAACATATAAACATATTTATGTTTACATATTTATTTATATGTAAACAGAGTACATATAAATAAACTTTAACTCAACTTGATGTCTGTAACGAGATGATGGCTCATTATTACAGACATAATAAAACAAAGTTAAATTAATAAAAGGTCATCAAGGCATTGATGCTTCAGATTTTCTGTCTGTTTTCATAAAACTGCTCAGTAATATTAATGTTGACTCCTAGTTTGTTGAAGGAAACAGGAAGTTCAGTCAGTTTGATGTCGACATTGATGGAGTTTTTCCGTCTATCAGGTATTTTTACCTGCACTGCAAAAAGGTACATAATTCCTTAATATCAATGAAACACACCAATAGCTTCACCAGCTGGTCAGACTGCTTATCAATGAAAAACTGTTTGTTCCACAGGCAGATTCTTTCACTTATAACATGGGGAAAATGTCTTGTTATAAGTGAAATAATCTACCAGTGGAAATGGTACTTTTTCATTAATATTAAGGAATTATAGACTTCCTGTTCTTATATCTGAGGCTCTTATAACTGAAAAGTTACTTAAAGTTAGTTTTGTCTTATTTCAAGTGTACTATGATATTTGCACTAGAAACCAAATCAACATACTTTGGTAAAATTAAGAGTTTTTTGCAGTTATTCCTGCTGGACGGCTCAACTAATCGCCTCAGATTCTCCTGGTGGGAGAAAACATTTCCTGTGGTTTTATGTTACATTAAGTTTAGTTTGTAAATGTGACTTTTTGTTTGTCTTGGATTCACAGAAACAGAAGCATGAATGAAATGTAAATGTAACCTGGTGTTTCTGGAGCATTCCTGTGCAGAGCAGGAAGTTTTCCCCAAAAACAAAGTTTCCTGTTAAGTCTCCAACCTTACCTGAGTTACTGAACATAAGAAGTTAAATATTTAAATTTCATTAACTCTTTCAAACTAAATCTATTAGTAGATTTTACTTCCCCGTGTGTCACCCACCCTGCTTTAGTGATTTGAATGTTTTCTGGCCGCTTACATGAAGCGCAGCCATTAATGCATTATTGAAGGTCTAATCCTGCTGAGAAAATAACTCTAAAGCTGCTGTTTCATAACCACACACACACGCACATGCCCCACACACACACATGCACACACACACA
>CAEFZX010016049.1:0-25084 GCA_903066825.1 Alfaro cultratus | reverse complement strand
TTTTTGATATGATGTAAAGCACTTTGAAATGCCTTGCTGCTGAAATGTGCTATACAAATAAAATTTGATTGATTGATTGGTTGATTGATACTACAAGTTACCATCAATGAAACTGTAGTCTAAATAAAAATGTGCATAATTTACATTCAGTGAAGTGGTATTAAATTCTTTAGTGCAATGGTCTGTTAGTCAGAAATTACACTTTATCACACCTTGCACATTTTTAATCCAGACTTAATTTCTAAGAGCAAATTGCATCAGATTCAGCCCTAGGGGGAGTCAAACTTGTTATAATAAAATACTAAATGATCAATCTAGTTTCAGTTTCATGAGAGATAAGAGAATTGAAAATAAGCATAGTTGAAAAGAGTATTACCTCCCTGACAATAGGGTGTGTGAATGTTAAAACTTTTTCATTCATTCAAAATGATTTATTAGCTGTCAATGATCAAGAATCACACAATGTATCATGATGTGTTTGTGAGATCACTCTACACTGATCAGAGAGGAAAATGCAGCCTTTATTTTTTCCTGGCATCTCTAATTTATTCAATATCTGCCTTGCATTCCATTTTTTTTTCATTTGTTGTTTTCATTTCCATTGCTTCTCTCAAAGTAATAAGTTGTTACACCAAAACAAAGATTTTCTTTTCACATGAAATGTGACATTTTCTTTTCAGTTCTCTTCCGTTTTTTCTTTTTTGAGAGCAGCACTCAGCCATCTCAGAGCCTTCTTCACAGCATTTATTTTTGTGCAATGTCTGCACACAAAGGAAAACAAATTAATTCAATCTAATTATTGGGTATCCTTTTATAAGATGAGGGTTGCCTATAACAAATAGCACATCACTCCTCTTTCTTCTGTTTTTTGTTGCACCTAGTACACAAAAAGGAACTAGGTAAACAATCATTTGAAAGGCCTTGTCATTGTTGACAAGACAAAAAGGTAGAAAAGAGGAAAGCATGGGAATGATAAGGGTCACAACTCAGCCTTGGTCGTCTGCTAACATCAACAAAAACATCAGTGCAATTCTCCACAGTCAGCATTTAAACTGATTAATATACAAAAGATGCAAACCTATTTATTTTTTTCATTTTTTCTCAACTTAATGTCAGAAATGACTTTCCTGACCCGAGTGTGATTTTGCTCTGTCTTTGTTTACTTCCTTCCCCAATTCTAACTGACTCCTCTCTTTTGAGTCACTCTCTCCTTGTTTCCTTAAAACACTATGTACCTAGGGGAGCTGAACAAGTTTAAAACATGTACCAGGCCATGTCTCTGCCCACTGACCCAATGCAGGGATACATCTGGAGCAACGCTATGAAGCTGATGTAGCCCCTAGGCCACACATGCGGATGTCAGGCCGAGCTCAAGAACAGTAAATAGCAATGCTATTATTTTAGAGAGCTGCAGTCAAATGTTGCTGCAGTGTGCGACCTTTATGACGCTTGTGGGCTAATAACCAAATTGAAAAGTGAGCAGAAAGTGGTGGAGGGAAGAAATTGGGGCAGATTGAACTGCCAGACTCTGACACAAACAGTTGTGTCTGTGGATGTTCACATCCGAAAATCAATTCATGCATGAGGATCTAATGTTATTATCAGTGATACAAAAGATACTCCCACGCAGTCACAAACACTTGCAGATGGTAACACTATGTTAGCTCGACGAGACACAATAGGGCGTAAGTAAGTTTGTCTGTGCACGGCAAATCAAGCGGCTCAGCAGCGAAAGTGACTGTCAGAGCCGACTATTGCAGGGATGTGCTGATAGAGAGGTTTTAGAGCAGCAGACTACTGCCTAAGGCCTAGAAGAAGGGCTGGGGGTGGGAGTGAGTGGGGTGCAAACATAGCAAAGGAGGAGAAGCAACTGAGATAAAGAAAACAGGAATGCAGTGGAAAATAAACAAGGTTAGAGTGAAACGGGGAGGGAGGCAACAAGCAAGGGATTTGAGAGAGGTGGGAACCAAGGTCAAAGTCAGTGAAGCAGAGAGAGACAGGTGAGGAAGGAAGGAATAAAATAAAGAAAGAAAGAAAGAAAGAAAGAAAGGAAGAAAGAAAGGATGGATGGGAAGAAAAGTGACAAGAGAAGATGGCGAGGAACAAGAGAAGGGAGGGCTTGGGGGGAAGGATGTAGACAGAGACCAATGCATGATAATTTGTTCATTAGGAAGGACCTTGACCGAGAATTTCCTCTCAACATCCTGATTTCCTGACTCCGCTCCTCCTCTTCCCTTCTTTTCTACTTTCCCAGCCCCCCTCCCTCATATCTCTTCACATGTACGCACCCTCGCCCTGCATACAACACACACACAGACACACACCAGAACCATCCAAGCCACTCTGCTTACATTTCTCTTTTTCTCCCTGTCAACGTCACCATTCTCTCATTATAGAATTCCCACTCAGCAACTCTAAGACAGATAGATAGAGAGAGAGAGGGAGGGAGGGAGGGAGAGAGATTATGGCAGTCTACTGTGATGATTTCTCTGCTTTCTTACTTTCACCTGCTTTTGTGCGTGCACACAGAGCATCCCCCCTTCCCTGCCGGGGGGTTTTAAAGAGCCCTAATGGGATAAATAAATCCTTCGAAGAAGATAGGGGGGTAAAGAAGGGTAAAGGAGGTTTCTTTTTTTTTTCTTCAAGCTCACTCTTTAGCAAACAAATGTAAAATCGATAAGGAGCGACCAGAGATACTGAAAGTGTGTCCTATCAGTGGTGTACAGAAGAATAGAGAAGGGAGGTCTGATCATAAAGTAAAAGGTTATGGTTAAAGTAATGAGAATTAGAGCCAAAGTGTTAGAGAGATAGTGCCACACACAGGAGTAGCAGTACAATCTGGGCACTTCCATTTAGAAAAATGACTTCAAATCCTGCTCATCATGCTGTGAAGTAAATAATAATAATAAAACCTTTCTAGGGAAAGTCCAGGACTGACTGTATTCAAAGTCATTTCCATATTATACTAATCACAAAATCTTAAGTCTTATAGGGTTATGAATCACATCCCACTCATGCAATATCAGGCAGCCGGAAACATTAGACCAGAACCAAAGTAGGGCCGCTTAATTATAGGTGGTTGGTGTGGGGAACTGCATAATTGTTTTGAATTCTCCCATATTGGAGATGTTCAAGGATGAATGTGAGCAGGCTTATTTAAGGTCATGCCACTGCATCTATCTATGATTCGCACTTGACTACCTCAGAATTTTAGCATCTTATCCAGCAACCACCATTTCTTCTTTTTCATGCTGATTGTTTTTAAATCATCAAAAATGTTGCTTTAAGTGCTACTTTTATGGCTGCACATATATGGGACTATAGTTTTATTTCTTGGAACCACTCCAGCTTCCTTGTGCTGTGATAAATATTATAACCTTGTTTAACTTACCTCATTAAACAAACTCACGGGAAAGCATAGCTGTACAACACAGGCTTGTACTACAGAGACATCTATTTTATCATCAGTAACAACCTAAAGCTGACGAAAACAGTTTTGCTGGCTTAACTACATTAAAGTTCTCTTGGGAAATTCCATTTACAGCCTGCAGAGCTGGAACACGACATATTGCTCTGAGCTGTCCGTCTTTGGATATGGATCAATACGGCTTATAATAGATCTGTATTACTGTGTTTCACAACGCACTCTGTGCTCATCCTGACTTCAGCTTTAATTGCTTAGTTAGGCTAAGCTACTGTTTTAAGTGAAATACAATGCTTAAACACTGTTAACTCGAAGAGGCAAATGCCCTCATGAGTCAACCATTTTTTATATTTCTTAATGTATTTAGAAATGTTGCTGCCAAGAGCAAAATTTGATGTTCATGTCTGACTTAAACAGTCTTCTTGAAAAAAAGTGGATAAGCTGAAAATTAGGTCCCCGTAATGAACCTTCAGTGTGTCCTCATGAAAAGTCCTGTGTGCTGATGATGCTGCATTCAGCACTGCTTCCAGGGCAAAAACTGAAGAGAGGTTGTCAGAGGAGTGACTGTGCTTCATAAAGAGGCTGAGTAAAGTCTACCTGGAGCAACTTATAAATCTTTATGAGTGCACCACTGGCAAAGCAGTGTCTAGTGTAGAGGCTGTTTTTGGCAAGGGAGTGTATTCTACATTTGTAATATTTTTAAATTCTTGATAATAGTCGCAATATACGATATATTGCAATATAGTAGCAATATAACATAATAATAATTAATAATAATGTATTCTAATAAAAAAATTTACACTTAAAATATATTTGACATCTAAAAGTTAAATGAACCATAAATATACTCATTGAAATAGTTTTGATTCGGTAGTTTTAAATACATTGTTTTATATTTCCTCTTAACGATTCACTTAAAATTGCTGTTAAAGGTCCTTCTAAGAATGGCTGTTACAAATTAGCCATGGCTATGAAAAACTAATGCAGGCATCAGGTTGTCTTGACCTATGTTTCTTGTATTTGTCCCTGTCAAAAAAACAATAAATTAAAAGCTTAAGTACAAGCTACAAATGATCTAAGTTTATTTTTCATAGGAATAAGTCCCTAACACTCCTGAAACTAAAGTACAATACTTCAAATTAAACTAACAGATTTTTCCATGTGGAAAAAAAGTATCATTTAAGTTAATCCTTCATTAGGTTTACCCTTTTGGTTAATTAATTAATTTAATATGTTATGTTTTATAAATCCTAACCTGGGCTGAATCAAACTAAACATCATAAATAAGTCATGACCCTGTGTGGCTCTATCCTATCCCTTGTGCTGCAAAAAATTAACTCTGTTTGAGCAGTTTATGCTCCAAAGGTATTCAAGTTCTGCAGAGAACCCAATGAGGAAATCAAGAAAACCAAATCAGAGAGCATAAATGTGAGATCAGCTAAAAATCATGGTACATCCCTCAAGGGAGCCTGTAAGAAATCTTAAAAGCTCCCATGTAAGCCTTCTACTCACTGCTCTGATAATGTGTAAACATTACCATACAGATACACATACATGTAATCTGTTTATATTTTTTTAGCCCTGTTCTTTTGAGGGAACTTAATTTGCCTATTTCTTTGCTGCATAGCTGCCTATCTAAGCTGTATTAATCATAACTAATGAATTAACCTGAAAAGATTAACTGCTCCCTCTTGGTTTGGAAGTAGAAAGTAGATCTAGCCTTAAGCATCATTTTCATTTTTTAAACAGTCTGTATGGTGAGGTAACTGACTTTTTATCAAATGTTGCATCTTCAAAGAGTTGCATAAGATAAACTAATATATTATTGGGTCAGTTTTTGACGTATGAGCCGGTCATCGTGGTGAGGTTACACTTCCTTGTAATTTAAGACTTTATGTTGGGCATTTGCAAAATGAAGGTTCCAAGCAGCACTAGCAATAAAAATAAAGTCCCAGTTTTACAACTGTTGAATGGGAAGACTGGCATTTAATCCCCAATTTTATAAGTTTGCTCTTATAAATATTAGCATATTACACCAATATCAGGTCATAGTGGTCACACAAAATGCTGTTAAAAGTCTCATTTACCTCTTCCCAGAAAAGAGCACACACCACATACACATCTGTAATCAGATTGTTGGGCAACTAAGGTTTCAGTGTTTTGCCCAACTTTAGCAAATGGTTCAAACCCACAATTTTATGGTTGTTAGACAACCAGGGGTTGTAAGACAAATTAATAATTGACCCTTAATTTAATCCCTATTTGTGCACATTCCTACGTGGAAGTATTCCAAATCTTTTGTGAAGTATACTATGACTTGACCCAGTCTTTTAAAAGGTTCTTTTATCACACTTTTCAATAAGCCTACATTCCTCATTCCACGCGTCAACATGTGACAATGACGGACCTTGCAGTGCGTCAATATATGAGGAGTATGGAGTGAGAGTGGGTTGCTCAGCCTCCTAATTATTAGAACTTTAGAAATAAAGCATAATTTCTTGAATATGATTTTATATACAACTGTTATATCTATACATGTATGTATGAATTTGTAGAGCTCATTGTTTAGAGTGCTTTTCAGTGCTTTTACATGTTTTTTGGAGGGCTTCGAGTCCCACCATGAAGGCTTTTGAAAAACCTCATGTAGCCATGTCAGCACCTTTTTTATTTCTACCATATTAAAATTATAGCTCATGATGGATTGATCTTTTAATAGATGGAGCCTGTGGGCTCCTACATATGTGTGTCTGGGGCTGATTTTAAGCACTCCCTGCATTTGTGTGTGTATTTTAGCATTTATCACTTTGTAAGGCTCATTTTCCAACAAACACTTACATTGTGAAGACCCACTGCTGCTTATGTAGCCCAAAGAAGAACTTTAGTTTTTTGCTGCAGCAAGGTTTGAGACACAGACAAATACATGGTCTCAGAGAGAACAAGAAAGAGAGACTGAGAGATAGATACAGCAATAGCTCACATGCAGTCTTAAAACTTTACTCCCCTTACAGGGAACACTCAATTGTATCTGCCCTTACTCTCTCTTTCGCTCTTTAATACATACACTGTCTCTCTCTCTCTCTTTCACACACACACACACACTCACACACACACACACACACACACACACACACACACACACACACACACACACACACACACACACACACACACACAATGGTTTCCAAAGCTCACATGCCTTTGGATGTTGAAATTTGATAGAACTGCCAGCAGCAAAACATGTCCTGTCTAATACTACACTAAAATGGGGAGGATGGAAAGTGAAGCAAAAAGAGAGCAAAAAGTGCTGAATATGTATTCTGAGCAGAACGTGTCTGGTCAGGCAAGCAGGCATGACGGCACAAAATTCACGGACATCCTTGCACACCCACGTGCGTACATAAACATACGCACAAAGACGTGATCACAAACTGGAACAGATACAAGCAGAGATATACATGCGAAGACATCAAATGTCAGGCAAAAGAAATTGATGCTTGTTTATATCTGCTACCAGCAATCTTTGTTCAGGGTTCGTGGGATCTACAAGGATATAAATATGGGGGGATCTGTCAACCTGACCAAACACACATACTGATGTATAACTCAAAAACACACTTCAAAAGGGCATATAAAGTAACCCTGCACTTTCAATTGAATACAATTCTTAAGCATGAAAGAATTGTATGAAAAAAAACACAAATACGTCTAACATCCTAAAGTGACATTGAGCGTATTTACAAAATGCAGTGAACAATTCCCTTGTTCCAAAAACAAGTCACATTGAACTCTTTGGCTGGATGAGTAACACGGATGGGGGCTATTTTTCTGTACAGAGGATGCTGATGAATATTCTAACAATCATGACAAACACTACCAAGTACTTGTCTCTCTGTTCTGTCAACACAATTTGCAGTCTGTGTTGTTCTGCATTTGTTTCCCATCTTCCATTCACGCAAGTAATTAGTAAGTAATGGTGCTGACTTCATTATTATGTACGGAGTTCTGACTTACCTTAAATTAGTTTTTCCCCCATTTGAATATACATTTTGCATTAATTGAACCCAGTGAAGCTAAGTATATGGGACAGTTACTGATTTTGTTCATTCTTTTTGGTGAATCAGTGCATTCGCCAACATATCATAGTGATGGCCTCATTCTTGGCCAATGAAAAAAAAAAAATATTTCAGAGGATCATGAACAAAGCTGGTTATACTTCTCTGGATTTTTCAGTATTTATGCTATTGTGTAATACATTTTTGCTTGGCAAGTAAAATTTCTTGAATTATGCCAAGATTTAAATTAAAATTCCAAACAGCAAAAGATGGCACAACATTACAGTAGTTATGCATAAGTTTACGTAAATAATTGACTGACGGCAGGAATTTGTCAATTTTCAGCTTGATTGGCTTCGACTGATGACCAGCTACATAGAAGCTCAATTCTTTTCCCCATTTTTTTCCACATTTTACAGGTACAGCCCAAAGATCTGCAAAACATAAAAAGGGTTTGATATTTCATGTCACTCATTTCACAAAGTGAAGATCATATATTATGTAGAACGCATAGAGGGAAATACTTAAAGCTTTTATTTTGGTGATTATAGCTTACAGATCATGAAAACTCAAAATTCTGTACTTCCAAAATTAGAATATTGTTAAACCGGTCAAATACTGGAAAGTTATGGTGTCACACTCTATTAGCTGAATAACTCAAAACACCTGGAATGGTTTCCTGAGCCTCTAAATAGTCTCTCAGTCTGGGTCAGCATACCACACAATCATGGAGAAGACTGCTGACTTAGCAGATGTTGTTATGATCCTGCACAAGAAGGGTAAGCCACAAAAGCTCATTGCTAAAGAAGCTGGCTGTTCAAAGAGTGCGGTATCCAAGAATACTCATAGAAAGTTGAATTGAAGGAAAAGGTGTGGTAGGAAAAATTCCACCAACAACAGAGGTAACTGCTGCCTAAAGAGGACTGTCAAGTAAAATCCATTAAATAACTCATCTGAGGAACATAAGGCTGACATTGGAGTCTGTGCACCAAGAGCCATTACACAAAGTCAAATCCTATTTTAAACCAGAAACAATGCCAGACATCTTAGAGGGAAAAAAAAAAAACTGGACTGTTTCTTAGGCGACTAAGAACCTCTTTAAACTGGAGAGGCACATAATCCCTGTTGCTTAAAGTCCAGTGTGAAGTTTTCATGGTCTGTGTCGGTCCACTGTGTTTTCTGAGGTTCATGGTCAACACAGCAATCAACCAGAACAATTATAGAATAGTTCATGATTTTATCTGCTCACAAACCTCATTCTATGTTGCTTTAAATTTTCAGCTGGACTTGGCACAGCTGACCAAAACACAGCACAACCTCATTTTATTTAATTTTTATTACGTTTATATCCCAACAATAAAAGAGTTGAAAACCTGGATAAACTCTTCAACACATCCTATAAATTCTGTGCAGTGTTGAGATCGCTATTCCATGATGATGGCCACTCCATATGTGAAAAACATGTCTCATGCTCCCTCAGTCATGCTTTCACAATCTGAGTCCAATAAATCTTGGCATGATCAGTTTGAAATATGCTCATACCATCAGGCCATGGACAAATTCCATGGTTAGGGAAAAATGGTCATTTAGTAAAATCAAGTTGTAGACAGGCATGGTTTTATTGACCACATGAACCTAGAGCTAAATAAATAATCCCTGAGCCTGAATGAAGTCAGATAATATAAGAGCAGTTTAGACTTTTGTTGTTACTCCATGAATAGTAAACTCTTACTCTGTTTGGAACATGTTTATTCTGCAGTCATGGGAGTATTTACTTTTTCTGGTTGCTTCAGAATTCAACTTTTTCTTTTCTAAGTGAATTGGTTCTTCTCTGGTAGAGTATACGCTCTTCTAAAACTACCGTTTCACTTTTTACTATTATGTCATGATTGCTACCATATTGGAAACCTTTTTATATAGCTCTAAATGTGAAGAAATGAAGGGATTTTGGAAGATACTAAGTGTTGTCTTGTTTTTTATGTATGCTTGTTGCTTGTGATGTGCTACACACACAAGTGTGTGTATATTGGCATCAAGAATACAGAGTTTATATTTTTTGCATTGTGGATATGGGGCTAGTTGCTTTTGCCATGATGTCACCACCTTCTTTTTCATTTTAAGCTGCCTTCTGCTCTAAGTGACCCCAAGTGATCTAGAAAACTATTCAAATTAATCTAAAAGTATGGTATGTAATAGTTGGAACATAGCTTTTTATTTTGTGTACATAGATGTTTTGTTTTTTACATTGTCTGCTTCTCTGTTTAATTGAGTAATTTCTGTTTTGATGCATGCTGTGGAGGCCATTTCCCACTGCACTGGCTGACTTTTAGATTCCCCATGAACTCCTTCATGGAGGCTTGCGGGAGAAACCAGTGGCAGACCTGGCTGAGGTAGATTGTTTTTTTGTTGTTTTTTTTTTCATCACAAATATGGCATATTTGTCATACTGTACAACCCTGAGTCTTTCAGTCATTTTTTTGAAAATGGCAATGTATCTGCAAGATTAGAAATGAAGCACATCAGTCAATATGTCAACAATTTTAAGTTTTCTGTTGGACAATGTTAATTTACATTGATAATGTCCAATTCAAACCTAACCAAATCCTACAATATAAGACTGACCCCACCTGAAGTTTCACTCATCATTAGTTATGATCACAGTGAATATTGACCAAAGATCATTTAGACCAAAGTTTATCGTGAAGAATTAAAACAACAAAAAACAGAAAATTATTCTGAACTTCTTCAGCAGCAGCTGAGCAGAGAGGTGATCTTCTCTCACTGTGGTCAGATACCTTGACCAAGTTGAGTCTGACTTTATTTTCTCAGAATACTGGCTGGTACTGATGACCACAATTGTGCATGTTGGAACATCATAACCAAAACTTATTATGAACGGATCCTGTTTGATTAGAGTTAATTGCAGTGCACCCACCCGCTGCTTCTCTGTCCTAATGCGCAGCAGGAGGCGCCGCTGACTCCCAGCAGAGGGTCTCTGACTTTGTGGCGGGAATAAACTTTGTCAGATCCTCAGGATGAAGCTTGAGCTTGTCTCCAAATGTTGTCAGGCTGTTTTCATAAGAGCATAAAGCTTTCAGATTTGAAGCTTCAACATGCAGAGCGATGCAGATCAGTTGGAGCCCGACTGCCACACATTATTCCGGTAGTCTTTGTTTTTCAAATAATTTTTCCAACACTACTGGTCTTTATTTCACAGTGATTTGACAGGAAGAGGGCAGAGAGCCTCTATGCGGAGTGTCCGCTCTAACCACTATACTATGTTTGCAGTACATCCTTGGTAAATTACTTTATAAATTTATACAATTAACCATATCTGATGTACTCACCTAGTTCCACAACTTTCATCAGTTTTGTCCTGTGATTGCAACTAGTTGGCCAGCCAAGTAAAACATAATTGAATCAACTAGTTGGCTAATTGGTGTGACCCCTAGTCTAGTACTACCCTTCCAAGTTGTAATACCATGGACTGTATCAGCTTTGTGATATCTCCACAGTGGTTTCATTCACCTAACTCGTAGACTATTTTGAAGTGAAGATAATGTATGCATGTCCAGGAAAAGCATTTAGGGATCAGTATCAATTAAAGTAAATTGACTCCTTTGCAGAAACATATTGGTTGCTTCAGTCGTTCTTTTATTGGAAGAGAGATTATTTTCTGATTATTTTGCTATATCCAGGTTATAATCGTTCTTGGTCTGTCCATTTAAATTGAGGTAAAAATTCTGGTGTGTTTAATTGTAGCTAATAAAGAGTCCATGTGGCTGGTGTCAAGGGAAATTGACACCAGCCACATGTGCCGGTCAGACACTTTATAAATTCATACGTTTGAGGACCCCTAAAAGTCCCAGCTCTGGATAACCAATTCTGAAGTTTATCTTGTTAATTTAGTATGAAATACTCGTTTTCCTAAACATTTCCCTATAAATTCAGCAATTGTTTTCTTTATATTTATAATTCTGTTTTTGGAGCCCATAACTGAAATTTGAGCAAGCTCTAGTTTTGAGTATCAGTTTTATTATTAAAGAATCACAGTACTCTCATCTTAGTAAACTCTGATTCTAATATTTAAGAATGCAAATGTGACGTTCAGATTGTATTTGGAGAATGTCTATGTGAGCACAATTATTAGGAAACGTTTTGTTTGTAGAAATATTATCCAATCCAATCTCCTGTTTTTCTTGTTTTCTTTTCATCCATTAACATTTGAATAATAATCAAATTAACAAAGAAATTAGTGGTGGAAAAAAAAAAAGTCAATTAATTAAAGACTTTGAAATTCATCCATTTCAATTAAACAATGTTATCAAATAACGTATGACAAATTCAGCAAAGTAATTTAATTCAGATAAATTTTTGTTGACTGAATCAATTGAACAAATATGAAAGAATAGATGTAGGCTACTCTTTGCATCATAATAATGCACTGCTACTTTTGGCTATCTTTCAGCCAACTATACAGCCCAAGATGCAATTATATTCGAAATATAACTTTTTATACACCATGATGCAACTGAATTGGGAAAAAAATTGAAAAAAATATCTTCACTTTACAAGACAGAGTTTCTACCATGCCGTTCATTAAGAAATATTCACCCTCTCTCTGTGTCAGCCATACATTCTCACATGTACATGTGCTGTATAACTATTTATGTTTATGAAGCTGATCCTGTCACCTCCTCTATCTGACAATACTTGGTCCTTCCATTAATCAAACCTTCATATCACAAAATAAACCCTTAAGATTTTAAAACCTTTTAGTCTTTTCATTTCTTTATTTCATTCCACTATCTCTGTAGGCAGTTCCTGGGAAGACAATCTTTCTGTTCAGTTTGTTGAAGAAATTATGGGTACATTTTATGAAACAGAGCTTTGCATAAAAGCCTTTTACTTAGCACACACTTTAGAGTTACTGGATTTTGGTGCAAGTGTGACTTCACATTCTCTACATGAAATGTGTTTTTCATAACATGCTCTTCCACCCAGTCTGAGTGAAGCATATATAATCAAAAGGGAGAATTGGAGTAGAAAAATACTGAAAACCTGCAGATCTAGAACACAAATCCAGGCAAGGCAACACTGAATGTTTGTCTTCTTGCCTTGTTAGGTTGTCTCATGTCACTGCAAATAATTTTTAGCTTAAATTTAGAATGTTGAGGCTTTACACAAAAAACCTGTAAAGTTTACTCTCAAAATGCAGTTTCACACAGTATACATGGATCCAGGACGATTCAATGATATACACAATTCTTAAATGTTGGTCTCTCAACATTGATGAGCCTCACCACTAGCTAAAGACACTAAGCAAGGGGTGCGGTACCATTGCCTTTCTGTGTTGCATTCACTAACGCTCCAACATCAGATATGCTTTAATATAAATGGTAGATTTCACTTCATTGGTCTTTACATTTGACAGTTTAAATTTGGGGTTGTACCTGTCACGATCCCGCACCTCTCCAGACCATAATAAAATTAACTGGTCCATTTTGAATAAGGAAAAGACGCTTCCTGACAACTATGCACACCTTAATATAGGGTGCTGATTTTCTTGGGCCACATGCTCCTTCATTACATCAATATACATCGCCTGATATGTTTAAATTCAATGAACAAATGCATTCAGCTTGGAAATGAACCTTCATTTTTGCAGCTTGGAGTTGCAAAATTGAGATGCTTGAAAAGCCCACTTACCTGATAGATGTACACACAGAGTTTTAGATAAACCTTACTTTTGTTTTTTGTTCTGCATCTTCAAAAGTTTGAATCTAATTTCTACGACAGTATAAAAACTTGCAAAGTTAGAATTGATTGTCAAGCATGTTGATAAAAAAAACATATTCCCTCCTCTGCCTCCCATCCCCCCAAAAACAGGTGTGTTCGCATAATTTCCCAGTGCTCTAGTCAGTAATATTGATTTCTCTGCATATTTTAGTGTCTGCACATCATTGAGTGCAAAGGTTGTAGATTAGTTGATGGCCATCACTTTTAGAAATCTAAAATGGATTTTTGCTTTGGTTTTCTGGTTTTCCTTTTTAACTGTGAGACTAAATGGTATGCGAAGAAAAATAATTACATAAGCGCAGAGAATCTGTAATGAACAACTGCATCCAATTTATTGCAGCTTGTTAAATGTTCTTCTCAATTCATTGTAACATACATAATATATATCCTACATTAACAATAAAATCCTAAAAATAATTCATCATGCTTTCATTTTTTTAATCACTTGACAAAAGACCAACATCCTCTTCCTGTATTGTTTTTTTCTGTTCTCTAGATCGTCTTTTATAATGTCAGATAAGTTTATTCTGCAACTTCTCATAGGTTTTTAAACCACATTTACTGTATATTCATACCTATTCTTGCTTTTAAAATGGAATATGTTTTTAAGTTAAGCTACAAAATTACCATTTTGTAATTTTGAAGATTACAAAATGGTATTATGTAATTATATTTATTTCAATTTCACATTTTTTATATTATTAAACCTGAAGCTGAGGAGCAAAGACCTTCAGAGTCTTGATGCCAGTTGTTCTGCACAGTGTGAGTTGTGAAAGATAGTACCTAAATAATGAAATTTGTTCTTGTTGTACAACACAAGTTGAAGGCCTTACTTCTGAATGCACTGAATTTCTAAGAACAGACAGAAGAATTGTCAAGGGATGGACTTTGTGCATTTCAACGATGTGCTTTTGCAGGCTCTCTCATCTTAATTAAAACTCTGACCTGAGCAGTACTCCTTTGCAGCCCTTTTTTGTCTCTGATCTCAACTCTATATTTTATACAATTTGCTATCTATTTTTCGTCTTCTAGGTTAGTTGCTAATACATATTTCAACATAGCTTACTTTAAATAAGTAATTATGTGAACGGAAATCTGCATCTTTGCCAGAAGCTAGAAGTTAAAAATGGCTACTGATTGACAGTTTGCATATGTACTCTTGGCAGCCCAATAATTAGTAGATTACATCACTTTTTACAAGCTGATTTTACTCCTATAAAATGAAGGTATACAGAGTAAACTTGTGTGAATGGGAGACAGTTCTCTTACTTTCTCTGAAGTGAGTTAATGCTTATTTTTTCTACAGTGACTGTTCTCCAAACTCCACCTCTAAAAGACCTAATTTAAAGTTTTTTCATATGGCATAGAACTCAATTTACTAGTTAAATATTTAAAAGTTAAAAACAAAATTGTAAATGGCATTCAATTTGTCCTTCCCATATTCTGTGAACTCACATAATTACCAATACCAATACATTAAGTACCTATGTTTGTTGGGAAAAAAACCCCTAAACTCGTGTTATTTTTATAGCACATGACTATTAAACAAAACCCTAAACTATATAAATTAAAGGCTAAGCTCTTGATTTTATCAGGTAGAATTTAAAGTACTGTGGCAAGACAATTTCTTTGTCTCTTGTGTGTGTGTGTCAGGAGATCCTGATGATCTCATAGGATGGAACGCCCTCCATCAAGGTGCACAGAGAACTAATTATAGTGACACAATTTTGCATAAGCTTTCAGGTTTGATTGCAAAAGAGGGAACCTTCAGCCTTTACAATTATGTTTGCAGGGATGAGTAAAGGCATGTGATCTCTCAATAACAGGAGTAGATATGTGCTGAGTGCTCACACTGTGTAAAACTTGATTAAAATGTTGGTGACTCACTTCACCACTTGCTGTGTTTTGTCCTAAAAATTACTGTTTACAGCTGCTGTCCACTCAAAAATACCATTTCTTAATGATGATAGCCACTTTTAATCCACTTTAGCCAGATAAAAAGCGACCACTCACGAATGGCTTGATAATGGTTACATTCATGACACATTGTGTGCTTTAGTAAAAGTAAGTAAATTGAATTGTTTTGTCTTTTGACATGCCATTTTAAAGATCTTGCAAACTTTAGAAGGTGATGATATGCATTTTACTTCCTCCTCCTACCTTTTCTGTCACCCCACCTTTAGCACGTCACCACAACAATGCTTCTTCATACCTGCTGCCTGCTGCTACGGCTAGTCTGCTGGAGCTGTGTGGGGAAGGAGTTCTCTATGGGCCAGTAGCTTGTCTACCAAAGTAGAGATTTGAGTAAAAAGACAGCACATTGTATGAGCAGGTATTAAGGCACTCCTGAACGACTGCCACAAGAGATTAAACGAATGCTCAAACATGCATAAATGAGTAACGCTTCAGATATATGTTTGACAAAGAAATGACATTAAAGTGTTATATAAGGCTCAAAAATGTTGATTTTGCATTATACCCCCGATGACTGTTTTTTATTTATAGTTTTTATTGATTATGGATGATATAAATCCCTTATTGGATTTTTTATTTGTTTTTTAAAAAGGTGTAAGGCCAACCATATTCCAGTTCAGGAAATATTTACAAGATATTTTCACAAGGCTGGTCTCCATGGATACTGGCCAAGAAGGGCTTCCATGCTTTAAAAAAAGGCATAAAAATGATTGTTTGTTCCTTTTAAAGTCTCAGCTGAACAAAGAAAAAGCTTTTGGTTATGATTTCCATGGCCAGATGATCCATTTTCTAAAGTAAACAGCATCAGAAGAAGAGGTCTGTTTTCATATTCTGGGGCAGAAAAATTTACCCTGCAGAAAAAAAATGGTCTCTTAGTAAGACCGGGAACCCACTACACTCAACCACAGTGGTTAAGAATTTGTAAACAGGATACAGTCGAAGCATTTCCAAGAGGTCTAGAAACATTCAATTCCCATTCACTGTGAATCTGTGGTAAGATCATTTTGGTGGCAAGGAAGCTCCCCAACCTCAGTGACTTGGAGAACGTTGTTGAGGACATGTGGTTTAAATGGCTAATAAATGTTTTGACATTGATTAGTGAGAAAGGATATGCACACATGCCCATCTTATAATAAAAATATCAAAACTGTAATTTTGTTGTTCAGTTTTTAGTGGGGCATAACTGCACTCCACCTTAAATGTGTCTGTCTCTTCTCACCATTATCAGACAATGAAAGCCTGTTGGTAATATCCAAATAAAAATCCACTTCAAATTTCTATTTGAAATGGGTGAAAGAAGATCAAATATTTTTTTATTCAAATATGTTGAAATGAAAAAGTAAATATGTGCGGACCTGCTGTAGTGAATTTACAAATACCCACTTTGCTTTTCTGTGTCTAATGCCTGCCAGAACATTACTAACAATGCATTAGTCTTCAGTTTTTGTGAAGCGTGGATGGTAGAGAAAGTTTCAATAAAATTTATGATTGTACATTTGTTGAATGCATTAGCCTGAGTGGAGCATGTTTGTGTTTGTGTGTCTTTGGCACAGAAAGCAAAGATGAGAGGCTGAGGTTGTGCTTGTTTCCCTTTTGGCTGAGGATTTTTGCTTTTATGAAAATTCCCTTGGCAGTACCCCTCACTGAAGCCCTGAGGCCACTTTACACACACACCCACACGCATGCAGACACGCATACCCATCATACCATAAATGCTCACATCATAGTGCTTGAATCTAATGCAGACACATAAACAGAGTCCTGAATCTTGAATCACAGTGTGCATCGCAAACCACATTTGTGACCGACACCCTAATAATATTCCAAAAACCCAAATTAGGATCAAACGTATGACAAACATATGTCAAATTTCATAATATTTGACAGCTGACCTTTGTGACGGTTAACCCATTCATAGCATGTAAATCATTTAGAATGCTACATTAACTGTTACTTGCCCTGGGCAGACTGTTTAACATGAAAAAGATTTTTTTTAGAATACAAACAACAATGTAACTTTGACCATCAGAAAAACATCAATGGCAGGAAAGCAAGTATTCTCAACTCCCAAAGCAAATTCTTAGTATGAATATATAGTATTTACCCTAAATGTTGCTACATTTAGGGTAAAAACAGTTAATTGAGCTCAGATACATGACATTGGGTTGATAGGAACAATTTGAGATTTTAACAATGCTTTTCACAGAGTACAGCTTTCACAAGTTGCAAGAAGTGCTTTAAAGAATTTATTGTAGAATAAGAAAACTCAAGTTTTAGCAATCTTGCACTGTCCAATTTCCATTCCCATAAATAGCTTGTAAAATACTAAAGTTTTATTGTTTCTCTCAAACAGTACTAAGTTCAGGTAGCAAAATCTGAACTTTTGCTACCTGAACTTTTGCACAGCCCCATTCATCCAGTTGCACTTACATTTATATCTAGATTAGAAGACAACTTGAATTTAAGTACATTGCCAAGAGGGTAAGCAACATGTGGCAGGGAAGAACCTAATAGTTTTGATTTTCAAGATTGTTATACAAAGTCACATTTTGACAGTATGACCAGAGAGATGGGACAAGTCCGGTTACACTTTGACATCAAATATTGTGAAATTTTAATATTGGCAGATCTAGTGCTTTGCTAAACTCCCACTTACATTGTTTTGCTTTTGATCTATTTCGAGAGCATCAACTTGACCACATCAAATTAATACTATTTGATAAAAGCCCTATGTCAATCTAAACCAAAAACTTTGTTTAATATGAGCATTGCCTTCTGTGTTGATGATGACACTGTGTTGTAACAATTGCCAGTTTCACAGCTTTTATTGGCAGTACAGATTGATCCAGAGACACGTGGTAGAGTTTTATTTGTAACTTTAGTAGAAAGATGGAAAAAGAAGCAATAGAGTACTTAAAAACTATCCTGCAACACAGAAGGACCAAAGACTTAGAATAGAAGAATATAATAGAAATACCTTTTATTGTCTCACAGTGGGGAGGTTCAGGTGTAGCAGCAGCAATGTGATAGGACAATGTTGGTTCACACAAAAATAAAAGAATGAAAATATAGAACAACAAAACTTACAACATAAAGTACTGTGCAGCTATCAAAAATAGCATGGGAATGTACAACTGAACAGGATATATATACAGTACAGACCAAAAGTTTGGACATACCTTCTCATTCAATGAGAATGAAAAGGTGTGTCCAAACTTTTGGTCTGTACTGTATATATAATTTGTACATTAAAAACTGCAGACTATTTACAATTTATGAAAATAAAACTGCAAACAACAAAAATTAGCAAATACAAACAGGAACATAAAAACCTTTTCAGTTTGTTGTGAGCAGTGATGGTTAAAGAGTCAAACAGCTGCTGGAAGGAGGGATCTCTTAAAAACCCCTTTTTGTGCAGAAGTCTGTCACTGGAGTTCTCCAGGTTAGCAGCAGCTTCCTGCATGGGGTGGGAAACATTGTCCTTCTGTAAAGTTATTTAAGCCAGAATCACAGAGCTGACCTTCCTGGTGAGCTTACCTAACCATTTCCTCTTAGCTGTAGATAAGCTACTACTCCAACAGGCAAAACCATAGATGATGGCTGAAGTCAAGATCTTTAGGAATGCTCTTTGTATACCAAAATACCTCAGCCTTCTCAGCAGGTAGAATTTGCTCCGATTCTTCCAGCAAAGAACATCAGTGTTGTGAGTCCAGTCCAGTTTATTGTTCAGATGAACATCCTACTAAAGATGGATGGCTGCATTCTTACTTTGCCACATTGTCAATTATTGACAAATATGATGGACAACTCCATTATTTGTGCAAGCAGTAAAGAGCTCAAGATTGTTTTCCTGTTGTAATGTGGACAAGAAATTAATTACTATGTTTATTATGTTCTTCATAAGTAGGCCTCCTGGTTTCTCGCTTGGTTGCTAATATTTACTGTGTGGAGGTGATGACAGACAGACGGAAGGGGTGAATATGAAACATTTCACACTGCTTCAACCGAAATCAACCAAAAACAGATTGTGTGGGTTTCAGTTAAAAAAAAGAAGGCAGAAGCAATATAACCTTTACTTTCTGCTATATCTGCAGCCCGGCATGGAGAAGCGGATATAGACTGAAAAACTGGACTCTGCTTCCAGTTTTTAGTTTAGTGTAGAAATCCAGGCTGTTTCACTGGAAGGTTATATTGGCCTAGTAGTATAGTTTTGTTGATATAGTGACATCTAGTGACACAATCTCTAAATAGCAACACATAAAAGACTGCACTCTGCAATCAAAGTTTAGAAACAGAAAGTAGATCTAAATTTAAGGCCAGTGTATAGATGTGTCATTAACATTATTTTGTATATATGAAGCCAAGTAATTTATAGGATTTTGGATTTGGCAATAGTAAGCCCCAAAACCCCTGGAAAAAACAAAATTAAGTTTTTTCTTCCATTACATTTGGTGTAAAATTGTCACAGCATTGTAGAAAAAAACTTCAAAACAACATTCAAACATTATGGTGGTAGAGTGATGGTCTCTGGGTGCTTTGTTGTTTCGGGACCTGGCAGAGTTGCTGTATTTGATGGAACCACCAATTCTGCTCTTTGCAAGTGCAAATAGAGCGCAGAATTGATGTGAACCCATGTAGAATGTCTGGCCTTCCATTGGTGACCTGAAAGCAAGTTTGTAACTTTTATAAGAATTATGTGTTTTACAAAAAGTATCACTATGCCATGCCATTATGAGACAGATAATCTGTTAAAAAAAACAAACAAAAAAACAAAAACAAAAACTAGCTCCTCTGCCTTCTTCTTAAGAACCTGCTGTAAGCCGAATAAAAACAACCAATCAGAGACAGGAAGAGGGTGTTAGGGCTGTTAATCACAAGGTTGGTTGGTGGCTTTTAGTTTTGAGTGGTGCATTTCTTCAGAGGGAAATTTTAATTCAGGAAGGACGTGGAGGAGCTTGATCTTTTCACTGATTATCTGTCTCATATTACACAATATGGGGACAATATGGTGATAGTTTTAACAAATATGTAAAACATGTTTTTTGTAAAAGTTACATACTGTAGCTTTAAGTTCAACTCTGTTGGATGATTCAGCGGGACAGTAATGCAAAACACACCATTAAAGCTGGTGGTATAAACAAAAAAGGGTCCTGGATTGGTGTAGTCAAAGTCTGGACCTACATCCAATTGAAATGCTGTACCAACAGTACATAGTACAGTAAAACAATTCTGCAAAAACAAAAGTGAGCTAGGATTCCTCCACAATAATGTAAAACACTACAACTTCCAGTATATGGGGCTAATGGTGACGTAAATTTCACCAATGTTACATGTTAAGCCTAATAATTGTGTCCCACTTAACTCACTGGGAAATTATTTTACAGAAGTTGCATTTGTTTTATTTTTCTTAACAGTGCCTCATGTTTCACTTCAAACAGAGTTGCCACACAATACCTGTGATGCCCTGATCCAACATGGGGCACCTAGTCAAAAGAGCTACTTTAGTACAGTGATTTCAGTTCACCTAAAACTACTCCAGCTTTATTTGGTTAGAAAGATATCTGACTCAGTACACAGCAACAGCTTTTGATAATCTAACTGTCTGACGTCCTTATGATTAGTTATAATCATAGCACTTTTAAGCTATCTATTCAGCCTAAAACTGTTGCAATAATAGCCTGTACAAAACACAAAGGTAATGATAATGCAAATTATGATTTAGAAAATGGAGTCTAGCCAAGAAAGAAAACGGGATGCATGAAATTTTTATTTTCATTCAACTCCCATTTTAGCATGCAGTTGGCAGTGGATAACACTGAAAAGAAGACCACCTTTTATACTAGAAGAGACCACCAGCAGAATTATGGAGGGTAGCCATCTGTTTTGAATTACTGGAAGGGGCAGGGTGGAGAACCGGACAGAGACATTGAATACATGCTGAAAGAAAAAGAAAACACAAATTGGCCAAATCTGAAAGATCTGCTTTAAAGCAAATGTTTATTTAGTACCCTCTGAGCCACAGTGGTAACATGGCAATGAAACATGATGGAGGGGCCGACAGGGCAATCAGCAGCGTCTAGGGAGAACAAATATTTGTTCTAAGGAAATGACCTCAGTAAATCTTACTTTCACACCGCTCTACCTCAGTGAAAATACACGTATAAATGTCATAGCATATTTTGCATTTGGTGTGAAGTAAAGGTTTCCATGTGCAGGCCCCAGAGCAATTGTACCCTTAGCCAAACCAAGTGGGACAGTTCTGCTATAAACTGCAGAGTGGGTATAAACTTACAGCCAGCTGGTTATGGTAAAATAAATGCTGATGCGAGAGTCATTTCCTGTATGACTGCTGGCTTGATTTAGAAATATATTGTTTTTGACTCATTTGACAGAAAAGAAGGAAGAGTGTAGAAAAATAATACATTTCCTTTAATGGGCTGAAAGTGGGTTTGGGGTTTGACCTGTAACATGCAGGTTGCTAGTTTTAATTAGTCTCAGTTATGTCATTGTGTTCTTGGGCAAGAAACTTTACCTGCCTTGCCTTGCTGGTCATGGTCAGAGGGCCTGGTGCCACTGATTGTATGGCAGTCTCGCCATTCATCCCCTGGGCAGCTGCGGTTAGAATGTAGTTTACCGCTATCGACATGTAAATGTGTGTATGAATGAATGAATAAATAACTGATTGTATTGAAATGTGCTTTAGAGACTTTGGACTTGATAAACACTATATCAATGCAAACTATTTCATTTTCTTTTTTGTGCTGTTTCATTTTTGGTCAAAAACATTAGATCATTGGTTAGAGTAGTTTGACAGCTCATTTCTAGCCTTAAAATGTTTACATAAAATTCTTGCTAAGTAGCTCTAGTTTTTATGCTCTGTTTTTCAATCAATGAATTGGAAAATTGTCTCACCATCTCTGTATTTTTCGAAAGGAGTCAAGACAACGGGTATTTTGATTTATGCAAGGTTTAGGTACAAGTATTGATCTAGTGATTACAGACTTAGGGCAAAAACACAGCAGGAACCATTGCACTGCTGTGTTTTACTAACATAATTTCAGAGTTAGGTGTTGTGAGCCTGGACACAGAACAGATCTATATTCAGTGGTATAATGCTTTAAAATAGACTTAAAATTATAAGCCATTTTATATTACATCAACTTTTGTCCTATGAGACAGCGCTATACATTTTACTCTGTATGAACCTCCCCATGGATCTGTAAAGCCAGCTTGATTCCTGAAAAGAGCACTGTAGCCTTGCATCAAGAAGGACCTGGCTGTAGAGAGTCATTTCCTGTATGACTGCTGTCTTTCTGCATAGAGTTGATTACTCGCAAATTGCCGGCATTCACAGCAATTTAATTTGCAGTGGTCTTCAGACGTGGTAAGTCAGTGGTACCACTCTTACCACCCACCCACATAGTTATGGGTTTGAAAATGGCAGACAAACACCGTCTGAGACTGCTTTGCCTCTTTAAAATGTCCAGTTCCTTGAAAAATGTTTGTCTTGAAAATAGATGTTTTGATTATTCCCGAGACCAAATGAATTTCTCCTTTTTCATTGTATGTAAGATGAAAATAAATACACACATATTAATGACATGTTTTGCTGGCAAAACTATGGCGTGACAGATTTGCTTTTACCATCTAATAAAGGGCAGAAAATTTCTATCATTGTGGGATCTGGAATCCGATTGGACGAAACACCAATAATCCACACAGTATGGGAAGCAGCACAATCAAGAGAAATATTATGAAACGAGACAATAAACTATTGGAAGTAAATTAATAAATTCTAATGGAACAAACATTTTAACAAACATTTAGGACAGCAGAGAAGGCCTCGCAGAGCTCAACAGCCCACTGCTGCAGTGTTGGTGATGATCCTAAAAGGTCATCACGATAATAGAAGCAGCCTTTTACTACTGTTGATATAAAAGAACATGTCTATAAAATCAGAAATTGGCTGTATAAGTTTAACTCTAATGGGAGATGTGAAAGGAAGAAATCATTTTGGAGCAGCAGGACTTGGTCAACTTTCAGGAATTATTGGAATCCTCAATTAATTTTATTGTTGATTCAAGGATTTTTTTTAATTGTCCTACCACTTAGCTAGCTCATGGTACGAAATTGGGTCTCAGGTCCCAGATCAAGAAATCCACCACAACAGAAAATAAATAAATTAAACAAATGAACAATAAAGTAATATAAGTGATATGTGTTCATGTGTTACTAATCTATGAGGTGAAGCTGCATTTGGTGCAGCTTGAGTTCAGGAGTCTCACGGCATGTGGGAGAAAAATAAAATCATGACACCAACTGCAAAGAAAAAAAAATAAAATCATGTTGAACCCTTCAACAGAAATATGACCCGACACATCCTAGTAAATCCACCAATGAGTGGCAGAGAATTAAAATATTGAAAGTCTAGGGCTGTCAAAGCCCAGATTTTGGGTAACTTGAAACAGGTTGTACACACAAAAAAACCCGCCTCAAAGTTCTCAAGCTGAAATGGAAGTTGCTTTTTAAACAGTCCTCATATTATTATTTAAATTGTACATAAATACATAAAAAATGCTTAACTATTTTTTCAGCTAAGCAAGTGAAAAAATAGGATTGAGAACGTGTCAGTCATGCAATCTACAAATGAAAAGAACTGAAATAACGATTCAAAATTAGACAGACTGAGCAGATTGATTATTCTGGAGGCTGGAATGACTGTGTGAGGGATGAAAGTTAATGCTAAGTAAGTATGGGTGTGTGTAAGGAGGGGGCAGTGGACAGATAAATGACATGACATGTGACACTTAAAAATGTACAAGTCTGGCCCTCTGCTTGTCTCTGCCCACCCAAGATTGACACACAGACCCCTGTGCCAAAACGCACGCCCTCACACACAAAGCCCACATTGCATTGTAAATCAGGTTTGATTTGTCAGAGCATTGTGCCTTTGCTGTCAGTTGGCTCTGTCTGAATGTCAGATGAGGGTTACGAGTGTAGGGAGAAGAGCAAATGCGAGAGTGCGTGTGCATGCAAGTGTGCAGTTGTGTGCGTGTGTTTTGGAGTCAGCTACTTAACGGCAGTCTGCCACCACAGAGTCTTCACTGCTTCATCAGTGGGATCCTTTCTCGTGCGATTTAACAGCCTCATTGTCTCCTGTGGAGTGTACAGAGATGGCACTCTTTGAGTCTGTATCTGTCCAATTAGTAACAGATTTTGTACAAATAAATTCATATCGGGATGTGAGTGTTTCATAGCAACAGTGTTGGCTCATTTGCTGGATTTTAAAGTTGCTTCTTTGTTCTTCTCATCTCACATAATTATACACTGATAAACTGCTCCTTTATCTTCACACTAATAAATGCACTTCAAGGGGAGTTTCAGTCATTCACTTTAAATGCACTGTCACACAGACAGGTGGTTGAATGATTAGTCAGGCTTATGGATCTGGTCCATGATTGCATACGGCACTAAACAGAATTGGATTCTGTTGAGAGCAGGAATATTACTGCTTTCCAGCAAACATCTGCTTTGTATCATTTATGTTTGAATGGCCATACTATGCAGTCATATTCTGTTCTGATGAGGCTTATTTCAGATTGAAACATCGATCAGAGTGTATTTTACATGTTTCACTTACTGACTGTACATGTAAATATGCATCTTGAACTTTTTTCACAGTTGACAACATTAAACACAAACATTTTAAACAAATGGATGTGTTCAAACAATTGTTTAATGCAATAGTGACCATTGTAGACTAGGTGAGAGTAACACATAATTGTAAAATGGTATAATAATCTGTTAATTAAAATTATTTTAGAAATAAATTCCT
>CAEFZX010016045.1:0-84386 GCA_903066825.1 Alfaro cultratus | reverse complement strand
ATCTATCTATCTATCTATCTATATATATATACATATATATATATATGCAAATCTGCATGGAAATCATAGTAATAGAAATTAAAGGTGGCCCAGAGAAATATTAAAGTGCAACTTTTCTTTGGAGTGGGAGTGTAGTTTTCATGACAAGCATCTTTGTTTTCCTCTGTCCCTGTTAAATTCACCAACATTCCTGCAAGCAACAAGCTAGTGAAGGGCAGTGACCCTCTCAGCTTCTGCAGGCCAAATTTGCATAAACAGAGTTGTAGTCAAAATGTGAACAACAAACAACCGAGTAGAAATTACGTGTTTCTTCTTTCAGGGGACACAGATACAAGTTAACAATATGGAAACAAGCTTTCCATTGTTTCACGGAACAAATAAGTGCATATAAATCTATTAACAGCTATAATTTGTAAACTAAACATTTCAGATTTAGTTAAATGTTGATTAAGTTGGATCAAGTCTTTAGTTTAAGGTATATTTTAATTTTGTTGCTACACTCATGGTTAAAACCCCCCACAAAAACAAAGATTAAGCCATAACACAAAATTTTATAAATTACTAAGCACATCCAACAACTTTAGGAAAAATACAAAATGTGTTAAGCTGAACACTTTGAAGGTTTATCTCAGAAAATAGTACGTTTCGCAGCTACTGGGTATATTTTAACCCAAAACTTCTGCTGTTGACATCCAACTGTTGAACAGAAATGAAAAGTTAGTAGGTCTACAGTTAAAAGAAGATCCTTAGACTGAGAATGACTGTTAAAAATAGTTTGAAACCTAAAGTATTCCCTATTGCTTTAAAAGGTGTAGTCTTCCAAAAACATCCCTCAACACATTTTTAAAGAACGTAAAATATTCTATGTGTAAGCTATTTTCAGAGCTTAGCTTTGCATATCTCTCTCTCTCTTCCCCCACCTTCACTTTTTAAAAGAGCACTTCTGAATTTACAAAGGAATACTTCCCACTTACGATTCATAACGCATCCACTTGATCTGATTTCATATTGTTCTTTCTTTAGGACTGTAGTGTGAAAGTACCATTATGGAATACCAAAGGCCCCGGGTCCAAAGTGAAAAGTCCCATTAATAAAGAAGAGATTACTTTCACTTGCTGTCAAGGCCCTGCACTGCAAAAGGATTGATGCTCTCACATTAAATCAGCCCCTTGAAAGGTCCTTCTAAAACTGTACGAGTGCCAACTGTACAGGTGATTTTTTACCCCCCCTCTATTATGTTTCACTCTCAGGGCATGTTCTGTGGTATTATCAGGGTATTGATATTGGGATTTTTACCTTGTTTGTTGGTTTGGTCATTTTAAAAAAAAGCATGCATTTGTCATTTTTTTTCTTCTAAGTACTTTCTTTTCTTCTTGTTCTCCTTCCCTTTTCCTCTTTACAGCCATAGGGTTTGTTGTTCACTTTTTGTTGTCTGAACCATCATTCAAAAAATGTGGGGCTTTCTCCTGACAGCCACTGAAGCAAGGAAATGAGAAATGACTTACACAGTTTAGCTCCTCTTCATTTTCACTCCGCCTTATTATTATGAAACACACGCTCCCACAGCCGCACACACGCACAGTCTCTCTCACGCCCTCATGCACATTCTCACAAGCACCCAGCACATTCCTTCACAGATGATTGGTGAAGATTCTTCAGGAAAAAGACACCTAAATCCGTGAAGTAGTGAGAGGTTTTTTGTCAATGTCCAACCTCCATGACATACAGTACATTTAGAAGACGTTGACACGTCAGAGAGTGATGGTCCCTGAAGATCTCTAATTAGCTGCCATTTATAATTGATTAAAATCCAAAAGTCAAATAACAAATGGAAACCGGATATTTTCCCCTGGCGACTTGTCAACTGTAGTTTCCTGATAGATATCTGAGGCAGGATGCAAAAAGGATTTTGTAATTACTTAATAACTACTCATCACATTATGTATACCCATGTAAAAATTAAACTGGGGGGATATGTTGTCAGGTTTTAAGATAAATAGAACATTTTTTTTTTTTTTCCTGAAGGAAAATTAATAATTGAAGAAAAACAAAGTTCTTGTCAAAGTGAAGTCTCTCTTTCAACGCACTATCCCGTTGGTGTCAACGTGTGATCTCATCTGATAAAGTGTTTACGCAAGGTTACACATTCAAAGCTGAACTGGACTCCACGGTGCTAAAGACAACGATGCAAAGCACAAACTTATATTAGCATAGACACAGGACTGGGTCCATATTCTCAAAGAATTCAAAGACTAAAAGTAGCTCGTTTTAGAAAAATTCTTAACATTCATTGAAATCCAATATTTTTCTTAGAGTTTTACCTCAGTTAGGTAAAAGTTGTTACTTCAGCACCTTAGACTTTAAGAGGGCTGCTAAAGTGAAGAAATGCTACAAGCAGTGAGGAAGACCTTTAGAGAGTCTAAATGTGTGTTACGCCAAGATGACAGAAAGACTCAATGAAAGGAGATATTCAATGTAAAATGGATAAAGCTGTACCAACATCCGGCACTGCTACTCTGTTCTGTTTTGTTTGTTTTTTTGTGTGTGCTTTACTAAGTCTTTTCACACTCAACTTTTTTAGGCTTTATTTCTATTACCTATAATGATATTCAGCTCACAGCTAATGAAAACATGACATTTAAGATTAAACAATTGCGCCAGACCAGTAAAAACATTTAGAATAAATAAATGTGGGCTTTATAGAAAGTATAACACATACTTAAAAGGTTGATATTTTCAAAAGGTACTTTAATTTTAAAATAGAGCCTTATTGGAACAAATTGAGAGCACTTTTAGAATATGAGGCAACAGCTGGTTGCTAAAGTTAGCATCCGAGTTAGAGTCCAAACAATTGGAAATTAAAGGACTGTTTTAATATGTTTAATTCTGTATACTCTGAGACACCTCCAGGTGCAGCAACCATCTTCTGATGCTATCTATTTCTCTCCTTTTGCACTATTTATTTCATAATATTTTTATGTATATATGTATGTTGTATACTGTATATTTTGCACCTCAACTCGGATTAAGCACAATCGCAATCTCGTTGTAATATGTGGATGACAATGACAAATAAATCTTATCTTATCTTATCTATCAGTAAAATGCATTGACTAATCAAATGCTGCAATGTTTTGCAGCATTTGATTAGTCAATGCTGCAAAACGATGAGATACTCTGCTGAAAAGCCAGGTCATCCTGGGGGAAGTTGGGGCTCATTGTAGAGCCAGAGTTGACGTGATTCCAGCATTTGATCACAATGCCTTCTGTGCCGATTTGGAGGTTTTTCAGGGACATCCCACTGGGAACACGCCAAGATCCCACAGAATAAGTTGGAGATTGTAACTTGAGGGCCTTCTGGCCCCACAAGCTGATCTCGGATACGTGGAACAGAAGTCAAAGTCTTGATTCAGTATTAATTCTTGATGTTTCACGTCTATTGTTTATTGTAGGTCATTGTTATCTTTGGATGTTCAGTTATTTTTGGAAATTCAGCTACTATTTTTTAAGCAAATAACTGAACTTATTAGTCAGCGTTTTCTTTGGAAGTTCACTTATGATTTTTTAGATAACTCCCAATCTCTGGCACGGGCATAGCAATATACAAACCATTATCCAGTCTAAATGAGTCACTTTGTTTTTGTTTAGTTTTTTTCTCAGCAACCATCTGGCGACCCCCAGAAATTATTTTGCAGCTCTCCTGGGGGTCCTGTGAATGCCAAGAGTTAATTTACCATGTTGTCTGCATACACACATGACTTATGCTATCAAAACCTAACAAAAGAAATAAATCAGTCAATTGAATGACTAAGAGACATAAATCCACGTCTTAGAAATAGTTGAAAACAACATTTGTTTTCTCAACCCTTATATCAGTGCTTTGCATAAACCCATTTAAAAATAGGGCAGCATTTTTTGGTTCTTACAAGATTTCAGAGGGTTGGAGAAAACTGAGAAAGGGGTCTTTGAACATTCTTATTTAAGTATCGGGTCTTCTCTTATGTACTCCCTCTGTGGATCTTCAGATCAGGCCACATGTTTTCTGTAGGATTTACATCTGGGAACTGAGATCTTTGTAGAATAAGGCTGAATTTGTGTCTGGTAAGCAATTTCTGTGTTAAATTGAAGATGTTCATGGATTATTTTCCTTTAGTGGGAACGAATAACAACCCAGTTTTAGTTTTCTGATGGAGTCCACTAGATTTAGTTCAAAATTACCCTGTTTCAAAGAGCTCATGAAGAAAACACTAACAGTTCTTGGAGTTTTTAAAAAATGAAGACCCACAACATCACAGATGATTCACCACATTATAATGATCTGCCATAAGGTAACCCTTTATTTTAGGCAAAAGGAAGTATCTGTCGCTGAAAACGTGCTCTCAATGTCAAATAAAATTTTTCTGTATGCATCCTCCACATGTATGCACTTGATGCCAGGACAAAAAGTAATAATAATGGTAGTTCTCCAAAACAGTCAGTTGCCATATTGATAATTTCTACTGGATGTTATGGAGAGTTGACATCCTAAAAATGCGACTTTACTGGAAACCTATCTCTTTTGTGACCTTTTTGCTATCGTCACAGAAAATAATGAAACTGCTGCCAAAAAGCCTTCTTCTTTCTTTTCAACAATCAGTAAGTAAAAAAAAAAGTGCTATCAGTCACTGTAAAAGGTTCCCTTTGCTGGTATGGCCCTGGACTCTCTTATCTTTAGAACAGTTCACCTTGTCAAGTTTACCTTGAAAACAAAATTGACAACTTTTTAAAGTTTCAAATACTTGGATCTTTGATCATTTAGCTTTTTTTGTTGTTTTATTTAAGTTTGGCATAACCTGCAGTCTAATCAGTGGTGAAAATTAAAAGGAAAGACCAGCCTTAAATGTTATGTCATTATGCAGTTTTGTAGCTTTGTTTTTTGTTTTTTTATCTATACAGTATATACCAAACATATGCTTTGTAGCTTTGCCAGGCTTAGTTATAGCTTGGCCAGAATTGGGCTCATCTGGGGCATCCTTTCATTGATGATTTTAACCTTGTATTCATGTATTTCACTGCATCTCTTCCAGACATTTCAGTAATTACCACCAGCCAGCCATCAGCATCTTCTTGCATTTTCCATGTCTGCATGTTTGCATTGTGTATGCGCATATTGTGAGGCGTTGGTTCTCGAGTTAGAAAAAAAGGCATCGATGCAGTCCTCAGAAGTAGCACATCATTAATAACGGAGGGACCTTTGAAGATCCTGCATAAATGTCTAATTAGGTTTGGTAACCTTTAGGAAACTCAAGTGGGTGAATACTAAACAGGCCCAGAGATCTTGTACTGCATGGCAAACTAGGCGTTCAACATGTGGGAGAGACTGCTGACATTGAGAGGGTTTGTTCCACTGACGGAAAGGGCATGCAATTTAAACCACATTACAACCGCATCTGAACTTATTGGGCAATTTCGGACCAATTTATTTTTGTTAACCATCTTGTGTGCGCACGTCATCTTGGAGGTGAAACAAAAATATGCCATGTTCCTTTCTTTTTCTTCCTTTTTCTACTTTTGCCCTTCAAGCTGTTTGGATCGGTGTTCGGTGACGTGACAAGCCTGCGTGGCATTTAACAGACCCTTAGGTCGAAGTATTTGAGCCACCAGCCATGTTCATATACTGAACCAGTGTTGGAATGATGTGACCTAGAAAATATTACTTTGGGAGGAAAAAAAAGCACAGTGCTTGGTTTATACAACTGTGTCCTTGTCACAGACTAATAACACACATATTAAGAGATGACAGCCCAATGAATATATTGCCACATGTTAGTGGCAGTATATTCAGTATATTCAGTGCTGTGGGCATCTGCGTTTCATTCTGTAACTCCAATTTGAAACATTGTAGTTTTGCTTGTGCTTTTTGCCTTTTTCAACAATATTTCTAAGATTCACCAAACAAATGTCCTTTTGCTTCATCATCACTTTCACTTAAATCAGGCTAAAGCTCAATTTCAACACAAAACTGTGGTAATTACATAGTAGAAGACTCATGTAGCAATATGAGATATGTATTTACAGTTCTCTTTCAATATCAAACATGATAATAAGGAAAAAAAAAAATCTTAGTAACTGAGCATGACAGAAACAGCCTCTCCAGCACCAGGGGGAGTGATAAATATAGAGGTTGTAAAAATCTACTCTGGTTAATAAAACAGTATGAACTTCAATGTATTTTTCCTCTCACTTAAAAAAACTGTATGAACAAATTTGTAAAAGACATTTACAAGCATTAGATTTATGAGGTGACATTGTGGAACTGATGGGATATCAAAATGAGTGGACCCAGCTTTTACAGGCGCTTCATAATTGCAACATGCAGCTGCAAAATTCAGTGACATGAACAACTGACTTGGTAGTTTCAGTGAAATAATTTCAAATATTTAAATATCAGAAATTGCAGGGAAAAAAACATTGCATTCTGCTCAGCTTCTCTTGCTAACTCATTTTGATGCCAAGGCGCTTCCATTCAAGAAGGGATATACAGTCCTATTGCTGGATCCCCCGCAGTGGGATATCCTTCCTGATTAGATGCCCAAACCACCTCAGTGGACTCCTATGGGGGAGTCGGGGCACTGCTTTAAGCTACCCCAAGATGACAGAGCTCCTCACCTTATCTCAAAAGGAAAGGCTCAATCTATTCTACACAGGAACTTATTTCACTTATCTTGGATCTCGTTCTTACAGCTATGATCTTTATCTCATGACCACAGGTGGGGACCCTTACCTTTTGACTCTGCTCTTTGGTCCGCTTTACTGACAGGACCATTACTGCAGAGGAAGTCCCCAATCTATCTGTCCATCTCCCACTCTATCCTACCATGACTTCTAAACCACACAACGAAGCTGTTGCCAAACTATACGATAATTTGACCACCTTTACCCGTGATTTCCCAGTCGTGGTTAAAGTCTGCATCAGTCTGTACTGGGCAGTCCCAACTCAACTTGAGTCACAATCACACAAACATGTTTAAAATGGATGTGATCTGATATGGATCAGATCAACAACTGCACTGGAACTGTGCAATGCTATGAGCCAATGAAAAGAGAGTCTAGGATATGGCTTTAGCTGTCAGATGACCTTTTTAGAAGTTTTATCAAGACTTTGAACATAAATGCACAACAATGGACATAACACAAACTCATTAATTACACTCATGCAGAGGGATAGTCAGATATTTAAGACGGAAACACAAAAAATATGAAGGGTCTCATTAGAATAATCCAGATAAATCACATATTGAAATTACATTTCTCCTGACCCAACGTGAATGCTACAACACACAAGGCAGTCACGTTATTATTTTCATGACAATGTGAAGGAAAGGGAATGTGGGACGTGTTCACCACCATCATCTTCACAGTTTTGATTCGGTTAAGTTCCAAGTGGGGGTGATCTCATCAAAGTATCGGATGATCCATTTCCTACCCGTATGGAGAACAACCCTCCTTCTGGATTAGAACAATGACAGTGGTATCATCTGACATCTTCAGTAGTTCCACAGAGGGATTATAGTGTGGTTAAACTCTGAAAATGTAACAACTTTAACCTCCTATGTTTAGGAGGTTATAGCTAGATTTTGAAATATTTTCCTACTATAATCTTTAAACAAATTATTAGAACTGCTGCAGACAGAAATTAGGTCTGATATACATATTTTTTCCTTTAACCTTCATGATCTCAGTCTGTCCACACCCTCTGAGAATAAACAGACCAGTCTGGTCTCATCTCTAAGGCTCTGTGGAATATCTGCCTCCCCAAAACTCACACAACAAGCATATGCACTAAAACTTATTTACAATATGCACCCACAGACAAGCACTGAGGCAAATGCACAAGCATACCGGGTTGTCAGAGCACAGTGCAAAATCAGAGGAGCTGTTAATGGAGGGGGACAGCTTGGCTGCTGTTTCATCAAAGTGCAGTGGAAATGCAGATCTGTGTCCTGCAGGAAGCAGGGAATTGGATCAGCTTCCTTCTGTCTCCTGGACTTGAAACACACACACATACACACACCCCAGCAAGGATTAGTCAGCCTTAGCCAATGTACAGTGACTTTTTAATGTCTGTCCATTTGAAAATATTTATCGTTTGCTTGTGCTGATATGCCCATCAGGATCCCAAACTTATCCCCATGGGACAGATAGCTTTATTTAGCTGCTAGCTATGTGTGAACCTTGATGTTTTTCTTTTTTTTCCTCTGGCTTGACTTTGAAGCCTTGTGCTGCCTAAACCTGTCTTTTTTGTAGAACTAGTAGTATTAATGTGGAGTAATAAAAAAGGACTACTGATGGTGTCAAAATAATACCAATGAATTATAAGAAATACACAATATTTATAAAATGTCCAAGTGGGGATATACATTCACAAACAGTATATGTGTGAGTCATCAAATACTTTTTTTTTTTTAATGTACTTCCAGTAATCAACCAGCAGACTCAATTTAAGGTGGTAAAATTCAGATTTTTTTTGAAATATATTTTATATTTCCATCAAATATTGAAAATAAAATTCAAATTGATTTCATTTTTATTTTATTTTTTAGTTTCCAGGTAACAGCAGATAGCAGCAATAGAAAATATTTACAAAATAAAAACATTCAGTCGCAACAAAATACTTAAAATATATTATATATACTATAAAAACAATTAGAATAGTTTTTGTAATTTCTGTGAGGCCTTGGTTATTAAAGTTTTTTTTTTGTTTTTTTTCTATTTTAGAACTGACTGAACATAATATTTACATATATCTCTGTAATTTGCCATAATTTCCAGACTATATGCTGCAATTTTTTTTAAATGCTTTGAACACTGCAGTGCTCAGTGTTCAAAGCTGAGCACAACAACAGGTTTTGAAAGGCTGGACTATTTTTGGCTCGTTGTTGTAATATCGGAGTGGAAGTTGTGTAAATGCTGTAGCAGTGTTGAATGTGCATTATGCATTCTGTGAGGTTTGTTGATGCAGAATTTCTTGACATGTTCAACAGTTTTGGGGGCAGTACAGGTTATCTGGCTTTCATATTAAATATGTTGGAGGAAAATGCTGCATCCAATGAATTAAACTGACTAAAATTTAGCTTCCAACTTCTGTCTCTTGAGGACCATGCTGGATTTGGAAATATGGTGAGGATATCTGATTTCTGTTTCGCTAGTTGCACTAACTTTGCTGAATGTTTTGCATAAACACTTTCTGTTGTATTTTATCATCTCAATGGAGTAAAATCTGCACTGAATGGTCAAAGCCAAAACAGCAATTGAGGTTGGTGCGTTTCTGTTAATTGTTGCAAAAATGTTTACCACATTTAAAAAAATAAAATCAAACAAAATTTTAAACTGTTGTGTTTCTAATTTCTTGAAACGCTAGCTTAAATTTAGACGGGAACAGTGAGTGGGTGTGTGGGTTTTCTATAGGTACTCCAGATCAGCCCTCTCTCTGTCCAGAAATTTGCAAGTTTGGTTAATTGGTCCCTCTAATTTGCCCTTAGGAGTGTGTGCATGTGGGTGTGCGTGTGTGCGTGTGTGTGTGTGTTTGTCTTGAATCTCTCTTTGTTGCCTTGCGACGGGCTGGCGACCTGTATAGGATGTATCCCGCTTTCACACAGTGACAGCTGGAAACAGGCAGCAGCCCCCACATGACCCTGCAAGGATAAACATGTACATGGATTTATACTTGTCCATTTTTTCATCTAAAGCTATGTTGAAGTTTCATATAAACTTAATGACTTTCATTGAACTGTATCTTACTGTCATTAGAATTTCACTTATTATTTTTGTTATGTCAGAATAGATAAATATTTAACAGTCAGCCTTTAACTGCAGTATTTCAATTAGTTCTATCAAAGCACAGTCAATTATACATTTCTGTAAATTCTAACATAATTTTATTGCTGTCATTTTCAGTATTTTATAAGTCATGGTATTACATTTGAAAACATACTCCTTAAACAACAAAACAAATACTCACATTGCACTTTTTTTACTTAATTTTGGTTTCATGCAGCAAATTGAAGACAAACTCATTGTTCAAATAAATTCAAATAAATTAAATGTGGAGTATTGCAGTTTATTTTATTGAAGACAACAAAAGAGTCTTTTTGGAAATTAAATTGTGATTTTGGGCTTAAGTGTTATTTTGTATTAATTTAACTACCTTTTTGCTTTTATAACAGTAGACAAAATATATTTATTTATTTATTATGCGAGAAAACCATCTTTAAATATAATGCCTTATTTGCTACTAGAAAATAAACACAGTTGGGTAAGAATAAAGGTATTTTTCTTACCAATTTCTTATACAAAATTGTAACTGAAATTGTAGTAAATACTAGAAAATTACTGGCATTATTAAAAACAATTGCAATGAAGAAGAAATGTAAAGCGTTACTAATATATAACGTTTCAACATACCGTAGGATAAATATGCAAACAGGAATGCAGGTATTCTAATGCATGGCTTCCAAGTCAGCTAATTACAGAAAGAAAATACCATTTGCAATAAATAGGTGAACTCGAGAAGCCCTTTGAAGTGAGAACATTGGCAGCATTTATTGTTCACACATGTATCATTTGCACAAATTAGATTAGAAGAAAATATCTTCATGTTGTCGCACATTTGTATTTCTATTTAGCTTCAGTTTGAACTTATAATTACCCTGCAGAGGAGGAGCTTCGACCTATTTAGGTGATGCTTTGCCACGAACAACAAAAGCAAGGAAGACTCCATACCATTACAGGTGTCAAAACAAGGTATTACGAAGACTAAATGCTTCATCTATGGCAGTTCCATCGCAGCACTGGAACTATCTGCCAGATGTTTTGTCATTAGATTTTGAAGCGGAGCCGTTCATCCTGACCATTCTGCAAGGACGGGCTTTTAACAGTAGCATTTAACCAATCGCTTTGAGGCTGATGTGGCCGTAGGAGAATCCATCTCTGCCCTCGGGAACCATACGTGGAATTTTATCACATTCCACAATCTGTTGGCACCATCTTTTTACTTCAAGGTGAAGGTCGGTAAAAGAAAAGAAAAAGTCACTTAAACATTCTTTTCAAATTATGCCCCATTGAATCCAGTCGCAAAATGCACAAAAGTTTTTGGAAATCATTATAATAAAGGAGCACCTGAAACCCACTCTCACTCCCACGCATGTCTTTATCCTGCTTTCTTTTCCCCTTGAGAACGCTGAAGTGAAGGTGTCAACTGGTTTTGCCTTAGTGATGGAACCACAGGCCTTTAGAGACCTCTAATTTTCTGACTGAATGGTCCCAGAAAGAGCTAATGATATGTTAATGCTGAATGGCACACATTAGAGAGTCCAAATGACGCCAATCCTAGTTACCTTGGGGGATGTGCCTTGCGTGGCTTTGTCACACAAACAAACTCTGTAAACACAAACAGTGTGTGGAACACTGGCTGAGGGAACTGACAAAATGTCACCGATTTTAAGGGAAGAATTGGTAGAACTGAAAACCGTGCAGCGTAAACTTGAACAATAATTACGCCTCCGTACTTTGTTTAGCGTATGAATAAGATTGAAAGAAAAAAATAATAACTGCACCTCGCAGGGAGAGATTCCTATCCTTTGTTTTCTGTGGAAACTGAGTTTGGTTGTTACCTTTTCCAGAAACTTTTGATTGTTCCCCTTTGTGTGTCCTTTCATAAGTTTTCAAAGGAGTTTGGGAAGACAACAGGTCTACCTTCAGCTTGAGCTGTGTGGGGTGAAATATGTGGGAGGAGGTTGGTCTTGAATGTTGAAAGAGAAAGCGTAAGCCAAAGTAGGTTTTTACATTCTAAAGCTTTCTCAAGTGTATATAGTCCCTCAAGTAGGTTCAAACAATGTACAGTGCCTCAGAAAAACTTTCATAACCTTTAGACCTTTTTCACTTCTATGTATTAAATGTATATTTTCTGTGACAGATCAGCATGACTGGAATTAAAGTGACACAGCATTTTCAAAATGTTTTAATTCATTTCAGTTTGTCTATATACAACAGGTCTCTTCTGCAGGTGCTTTACAAACAAGTAATTTCAGTTCAATCACACATACATTTCAGTTGATCTAGTTTTCAAACAGTGGATTAAATTTATTGTTCAAATTGGTTTGAAAAGTTTTCTGTCTAAGGAAACCCAACAGATTGCATCGAGCCATTCCAGCGTTCACTCCTCTGGGATGAGCTAACGGTGCCTTGTGTCACAGGAGAGGGACAATGTTTAGATGTTCACAGCATTCAGTCAATGTCTCCAGGAAGGCATCACAGCTAAAGAAAAGTGTGGCAGATGCTAAATTTAAGACGTATGAAAGTCTGCATGCATGTGGCTGAGCATCTTTTCTTCATACGTCACAAACTGTGTGAAATAGAGAGCAGCTTCCTCTCCCATAAATACATGTGTAAATTAGTATAAATCCCTGAAGACTCACGTGTCCAAATAACCGTGGGAACGGTCCCTTCTTCTAGTAGTGGAAGTATTTTTAATAATAATACATTTTATTTAAAAGGAAACTGTCAGGGTAGAGTTTGGATTTATGACCCAAGACTGAGCCGAAATTCAGGCTGGGTCGGTCCAAAATTAATTGCTTGATAGTCAAATATCAACTTGTGGTACATTACAATTGCATGCTACTTTGTTTTGTTTTGTAACATTAATTCCAAAACAATAAATTAAGGTGTAAAATATGGTGGTGACAGGGCAGTGGTATATGATCAAAGCTTAGATTTGATGTAAGCCTGGAGAAAATAAATTCTGCTGGAATGGAGGTTCTCCTTCCAACAGGACAAATGGTGGCTAATTTGCCAAACGTATGGAAATTTTTTACATGTTATTTGTGACACTGATACTTCAACATACTAGAAGCTGCAGCTGTAGCTGGTTCCACAAGTATTGACGCAGGCAGTTGCGTCCTAAGACTTTCCACAAATCATACACAATTAATTTTACTTACATATCATTTGACTTTAAAAGGCAGATAATTACACTGGAAATTATTTAAGGGTACCATAACAAAGTGGGATTGATATTATTAAATGTACGGCTTCCTAAATGTCCAAATTCACATAAAAACCAGAAGTTGTTTTTGGTTGTAACATGATAAAATGTAAAAAAGTCTGTAGGGAGTTAATATCCTTGCAAAGCACTGTGTGTGCTCCAGTTTGGCCACTCTGTCCCACCGATTGCTTTCCTCTCCTCTTTGTTTGTGTACCATATGGCCATTGTGACAGAGGGTAAAAAGAAATGACAAGCCATTTGAAGATGCTCTAGTCCCGGACTCATGAATAATGCAGGAGGTGCAGTGAGCTGGTTCTTAGCGTAAGCTTCAAAGTTTATCGGCCGCCCTCCGTCTTCCCCTGGAGTGAGACTGCAGCGCTGTGAGATTAGACGGACAGCGAGCAGGGAACTGGTCAAACTCAATTAAATACAACCAGGATAATTCCATCATCTCATTGTTCCGTTTGGTTTTATTGGGAAAATAAACCCTGCATGCCTGCACCTCAGCAGCTGTAAGGAATGTCTGCCTGTGAATTATTGAGCAGAGGGTTGAGTGTTTGCTTAGTTTATCTGTGTTAAACAGTGCAATTTGGCAGAGAGAAGAAGAAATGAGGGGTGGTAATTTTTCGCAATTATGTTGGACAAGCAATCTTAGAATCAGTATGGAAGGGAATACCAAAATAGAAACATCACCTAAAATGGATTTAGCTTGATAAATGCAAACACTGATGCTCCAACAATGCTCAGTTGTCATATTAAATTGCGTCTGATGGGCTACAATATTCCCATTGATAGATTATTGATAGATTTAATTGAACTAAAGTAACCAAGTAACCTCTTCTAAACACACCTAGTTTAAATATGTGTTTGCTTTCACACTTACATTCCTGATTCTTTTGAGATCTAATTAGCCCCGAGGCCCCTGCTGATGGGAACTGTAGGCCTAGAGGAACACATCTCCACTGAGGCACTTGTAGCATGTAACTATTTTCCATGTCTACATGATAAACAAACATTTATTCTCCCTCACATTTACAGTTCTTACGTCAAGCCAGGCATGGCTAATGATGATAAACCTGCCTAAAAGTACAAAGCGCCGCTAATTAGGCCTGTGTCGATTATGGCTCATTAATGCTGGTGTTGCCCTGACATGTTTTTGCCAATCATCGCTGGAGAGGGCTACGGTGCATCATTTTCTAATTACAATAATTCATCTGTGTGCAGATCGGCCACACAGTCACACATGTAAATGGGAACAGAAGAGGATAGATCCCTTAACATACTGTGTACATCAAAGCACAAAATCTGGAACTCTCCCAGATCCCTGAAGATTGTTTTTTTTTGTGTGTGTGTTTTTAATTTTATACTTGCATATCTTTAACTTTGTTGATGGAAACAGCGTAAAATCTGGCCAATTTATGTAGTTTGGGCTAATGTTTAATTTTGGAGCAAAGTTATCTGCCTTTTTGCATTTCTGTGTATTAGTTCCTAAAATTTAAAGCATGCTTTGTGAAATCTTTTTCCAGGAAGAAATTTTTACTCTCTTATGAATCATTGTACTGAAGAACAGCATTCAAAGTGGGAAGTCTGAGGGTCTTAGACTTTTAATTTGGTTTGATCAAATAGCAATCAGACACGAAAAGAAAAGCAAACAAGTATTTTACTTTTCAAAAAAACACAATAAGACTCTCACCTTGACAAGCAGGTTACAAATCGGAATGATTTGTTAACACAAGTGTGTTAAGTGAATACGTTTTTGTCACACCTTCAGAGAGATCTACCTCGTGCCAAATGCAGGTTATAAATTTTCTCTTACTACATTACCATAGCGACGATTCTTGCATGTTCTCTGAGAAGACACTGAAGAAATCCGACGGAATAAATCACACAGGTTGTAATTTCACCGAAAAGAAACAGCTGGAATTATGAAGACGAATGATCCCATTGTTGTCACTGATATCTTTTTGTGTTTGACCTTTGGAAAACAAACACATTGATTGTTGATCACATTCCATCTCTCTTCCCTCACCTCTCCGCACACCCTGCCCAGTTATTGCAAACTTACACTGATGTCTTCATCATAGAGCAACTTTGACTCACCATCCAGCAATTTTCTTGCATTTCTCTTCTTTTACATTTTATTACCATAATCTTGCCAGTGTGACCCACTTCCCCCCACACCCCCACTCCCGCCTTGTTCCCCAGGCTCTATCTGAGCAAGTTGTTGCACTCCCACTCACACCAAACCTCTCAAGAGAATTATTTTTATTGCCCAGGTCTGGGACCAGTCTAATTTGAGAGGAACTTTAGAGTACACAAACCTGAGGTCTGACATTTCTCTCGTTGAAGGCAGGCAAGCAAGCCGTGAGCGCTGCTGAGAGAGACAGAGAATAAAACATGGTGTTGCAGCGGCCTTTGATCTTCTTTTCCTCCCTTTGCTCATTTTCAAAGGACCTCTGAGTAGTCATCCAGCTGATGGCGGAGCATGAGCCACAAACAGGTACCCACGATGGACGCAGAGCAGGTTATGTTGCTTCAATTTTGCTCAACATCAGAGCTCACCCATGTAGGCCGACTTTTTTTTTTTGTTTTGTTTCAGCCTGCTTAATCACAGAAATAAATATTCATCCATATATATAAATATGCAAGACCCTTGTTCCCCTTTGGCTTACATATAAGCCCCATACATCAACTGATCTCTCAGTCCATGTGCAACAAGGGAGCATGTTAAATTTTTTATCTCCTTGAAATCATGACTTTTGTGTTTTTATGTGATCTTAACGACTTTCTTACAGCTTATGAATCAGATGCTATTGTTTATAAAAATCTACATTTGCTTTGAGTCAGTATGCTAATATCCTATGCTGCTTTGGAAAAAAAGAAGCAGATTGCAATTTATTTCTGCTTTTTTCATTCTAGATTTATTCAGGGAAAACTGCTCTCTTTAAAAGTGGAATTAAAAATCACATATTACAAAACTTTTAGCAGCATAAAGCACTGCTGTTGAAGAACAGAGAAATCTCAAAAGTCTGTATAGCACATGAAGTATAAAAGGCAACCACAGCAACTGATTATTTTTTTTTTTATTATTATGCCAGGAGGTCAAACTCTATTAGTGATGTTCCAGCAGACAATCTGAGGGAAAGCGTGTTCCTCATCTCGCTGAGAGTCTCTGAAAATGGCCACCTCTTTGTCAGGGCAATTTGTTGATGATCTACGGTTATGATAAGAATGGGGCGAAGTGCTTGCAGGCGGCAGGGGCCTCAGCAGCCAAGTCACTGGGGCCAACACAAGCAATCAGCCGAGGTCCAGATCGAACGCCTGATAACTGAATGTTCCTGATTGCTTATAAGTGTAGCAGGCGGCAGACAGCTAAAGACACTTTCCTGCTGATTTTGATCGACAGCGACGGGTCATTCAAAATCAACAACTGTTAGCCGCTGCTACCAACACCAGAGTTTGCATTAAAAGTTTGTGATCAAATCATCTAGCAGCTCTATACCACTGCAGGTGAATTCAGATCTTTACTGGGATTATTTTTTCATGTTGCCTCAGAAGATGAAAGAATGCCCAGGTTAAAAAAGAAACAGACAGCATCAGCTACACTCATTAGGAAAGATATTTAAGTAGCTCTGTAAAAGCTATTCCTTCATTTTAGCTCAAAAAACAAACAAACATTAACATCATATTTTTATTAAAGCCACATACGACTTGGAATATCTGTGTCTGTTGATGATGTGGTCATACCATTATAGTTAAAGTCCTAGCAGTTTTCTGGGAGAATTCTCCTTTCTTTTTTAGAAGTCTAGATATTTCAAATAATCCTCTGTGAAAAGCCAGTTTTTGATGCAGCTTTCTAAATATACGCTTTGGAGGATTTTTGCAACATTTTTCAGATTTCTAATAACATTGCTGCTGCTATTTGCAGATCCATGTTCTTGTTTTATTACTGCCTTTAAATAGTCTGTTATTTTCCTTATGCATACACATACCTGCACATTTTGTACTTTACTTAAGTTATCATTTCACATTTCTTTGACTCTGTGTATGCTATTTTCTATTAACAGCACTGTCTTTTTGTCTTGTTCCGTAAGTTTGATCTTACTGTATGATCTGTTATTTTTGCTTTTTGTTTTTATATTCTTGTATTAGTGTGAATCTACATACTTCATCTGGCCTCACTGATGGACAATAGAAGTTTTGTTTTAAAAAGTAATGTATAAACTTAAAACAAAAAAAGAAACAAATGCTTCAGTGCTCTTTGTTTTCTATGTCTTAGTTGGGGTCTCAACAGTTGGGGGTTTTGTTAAAGCATTAGTTTTCTTAGGCGGGATTTTTTTTCCTGACTGAATAAAATGTTAAAGGTCTGAGTGTTCTAAAATTTTCAGTGATATATTTTGCAGTTTTAATTAATGCATTTTTAAAAATTATTTTACTACGTCTTCACCAGGGGTGGTGGTAAATCCAAAAGTTGCTGCATAACCAATCCCTTTCCAAGGTGTTTTTGCTCCGTTCCACTAATTTTCAAGGTTGATCATTGCACATATACCTCAGAGGGATGCCTCTTTCACAAATTTTTTTAACTTACCAATAAAGTGCAAATTAGTTGAGAGTAATCTTGTATTCTTGTTTTATTAGAATTTTCTAAGATTTGCTTAGATCACAAATCAATTTATTCTGTTCGATCAAATCAATCTTTGATTTCTGTGAGACAAAATAAATTGATGACATTAAAAAAATGATTATTACATAAACATAAGCTTGTGTTCTTGCTCCTAATGAAGCTGCTTTCACAGGGTCTTTTATTGAAGTATTATGAGAAAATTAACCAACAACGTCGACCTAAAAGTGGATTTCTTTATCACTATGCACATATGAAAGAGCCTCTTATAAATGATCATTATTTCAAACAGGCTTTGAAGGGAGTTGTAATTATAGTTGTTGAATACAGAAAAATGAGGGAAGAATAAGATTTGATTGAACAATAATGCTCACACACAGTAACTATAGTTATTCTGAAGTCACGCTGACAAAATCCTGTCTTTTCCAGGTTCAAAGCTTTGCAAAAATGTGTCAATACCTGTAAGAAGACGACATATTTACCAAGGAAAAAAACACCTAACAAGTCCATTGCAATCTCTTGCATCACTATGAATTATACCGTCAGTTGTATTCATGCAGCTCTGACTACTTGAAACGACTCGGGACACAAGCTGTTTTCGCTTTGATTTAAATCTGGATTGAGCAAGCCAGGAAAAAAAAAAAAAACGTCAAATGTTAGGGGGAAAAAATGACAAAATGGAATTACAAACATTGAGGTTATTCATTTTGTGCATCTGTTAGCGTAGCTGAGAACTGTTCAAAGCTTGGGCATTAACATGAACAGAAGATCCCTTCATAATATGTCAGACATTTCTTGTTGATAATTAATGGTCAATTTAGAGGATTTTTTAAGGCACAAATGTTCCAAGTTTTTTTTTTTTATGAACAGCTAATCTGTGCATTTAGCCCATCTCTGTTGTTTGTCTTTTTTATGTGATCCCACACTGAGTTTGTGATGTGGAGATCAAGGCCATGCCATATGTTGCAGCACCCCTTGTTCTCCCTGAACCTAAATTTAGTCTTAATTTTCTCTAAATATAGAGCAGTATGGCAGTAGTTTTTAATGTAAACATCTGAAAGTGTTTTGCACAGAATTGTTCTCAGTTGTTTGGATTTTTGCTAAAACATCTTATGGCTGAGATTCAAAATAATGCATGTGACTTGAATTAAGAAATACCCTGAAGTTGAAATTAAAATGAATTTTAATGAAAAGAATCTCTGTAAGGTAAGAATGTGAGTCATGCATGCCCTAAAGAACATGTTAGTTAACATGTCTTCTAGGTTCATGCAAGTATGTCTAACGTTGCCCAGTCAGGCATTTTCTGAACGTTCTAATGACTCAGAAAAGCGACAAATCTAGCAAATGACTTTGACTTAAATATAAATAAGAGAGGTAAGACAAAGGGCCAGGATAAGCTTTTCTGGGTAGCTTAGCACTTCCCCTCTCACACCTGTTGTTGCCCATTGCTGATCAGTTGACTTAAAAAAAAAAACCTCCCTTCCATGACAGGGAGAATAGACTCAGCTTTTTCCGAAATGCTTCTACCACTTTGTGTGTGGAAACTAAGGCAGAGTTTAATTAAATCCAGTATATTGTTCATGATTCATTTAATTTGTTTCTTGACTCTACATTCCTAAATGAGGGGAGTCAATTAACATTTTTTTTTTTTGGTCGCTTGAGATGCAGCGTTTAACAACAAAACAAGTGGACTTTATTTGACTGCATCAAATGGGCATGAAAAATTTGCACTAAGCTCCACAAATGAGCTTTGGTGAGCCTCACAGGCATCACAACAGCCTCTGTGGAGCATTAATGCTTTGTCAGCTTCAACAGCCACACAGAGAAAGCTCCTTCCCCTCCTGAGTCCTTTTCTGGTTTTATGAGGTCCCTAATGATGCAACAGGTTCAGAGTCATTGGTTATTACTGCTACTGTATGCTGTCTGTAGTTTCTAGCCAGAGATGACCTTTATGTTCAGATAACCTGAAATAAATCCCTTAAGCCTTTTAAGGAACTGAATATCAATTTTATTTTCAGCAAAAAGATAAAAACATCATTTGCACAGTTCTGCCTCTTTGAAATAAATAATACATAGCGGTTGCACATGTGCACACCCAGTTGTAACATAACTTGTTTAAGCTGGGAAAAGAAAAAGAAAAGAAAATCGCCACAATATGATTATCATACAGTGTGTCCGTTCACCATCAATATTCAAACCATACATTATTTAAAATTCAATTTTAAAATTACAATATATGCTGGACTTTGCAAACTACAGAAGCTAAATTAATTTACTTACAAACCAAACCTCTGTGAGGTCAGCCATTTTAAAAACAAATACTTGACACCCCCCGCCCCCCAAAGTCTAGGTGTTGTGAATCTTTAGAACAGCATGGACAAATCCATCATCAAGGCTCACTGAACTGACTCTCCCACCTTGTAGAAAAGCAGAACTAAACCCCGACTTCATAGCAGAGAAATTATACTGTTGGTAATAGAAAGGCAGAAGTAGAAACAGACTGAGACACACACTACATCGCGACATCTGCAAAATGTACTTTCAGGAGAAGAAGAGCTTGTGTTTCTCTGTCTCCCTGCTGATATATAAAACTGATGGATGTCATTCTTTTTATGATTCACACAACTTCCTTAGCACATCAACTACTGTACTTGGTTATACTGTATTATAGGTATGAATCTGTGTGTCATGTAGTGTTAAAGATACTAGCCAGAGGTGTATTTTTCTTCATAAATAACTTTACAACAATACTGAACAACACAGTCATGAAGTATGGATTATTACTGTGGAATACAAAGTTTCTAATAAGCAGACATTAAACAAAAATTTGTATTTGAGATGATGACATCACATGAGCCATATAGATTGAATTGTGATGTTGTCAGTGGGACCTCCAGAAGAACTAAACTTAGATGAAGAAAAATACAATACAGTGACATCAGACAGAGGGACAGTTCAAGTTGTGGCCCATTCTGTGGATCCCCAGGTCTTGAGCAGCACTGCTGTGGACAGTACAGATGAGGAGCACATTGATTGGCTTTTGAAAATAAATTGGTTTAATTATATGTACATTGTCATGCAGAAGTAACCATTCTGCTTGAACTTCTTAACAACTCGTCAATTTAGAACCCCAAACTTCAATGGAGACTAACACAACTTAGAAAATAATTGTTTAAAAAGAAGAAGAAGAAGAAAAAAAAAAAACAGTACTTGGTTTTGAAAATTTTATACAAAATAATATGCTGAAAAGTATTATGTTAATTTGTATTCAGGTTCCCTGGGTCAGTACTTTGGAGAACCACCTTTCGCTACAATTACAGCTTAGAAGTCCTTTTGGAAATGTCTCTACCAGCTTTGCATATCTTGAGACTCAGATTTATTTCTTTTTTTCTTTGCAAAATAACTCAAGCTCAGTCAGAAGGAACACAGTGCATCTTGGTTTGAACATTGACTGGGTCATTTTGACGCAAAGACATGCTTTGATCTAAACTATTCAATTGTAGCTCTGGTTATCTGTTGAGGGCTACCATTCAGCTGGAAGGTGAACCTAAATTTCAAGTCTGTTGCTGATTCCAACAGTTTTTCCTCTATTATTGTCCTGTATTTATCTCCACCCAACTTCCCATGAACTCTGACCAACCTCCGATTCCATACTACCCATATAAAATTAAAATCAGTATTCAAAAACACTCTTTGTAATTTCAACGTGACACAATTCAAGAGACTTCAGAGATTTTGAGTACTTTTTTTGTGTCTGTCTGACTGGCATCCATTCATGTTCATCACTTTTAAATTCTATTTCATATGTGTTTGGCCACAGTGTAGTGGGAGTGGCAGTGAATGCTTCTTTACTGGTACATACCAATCCAATGTATTATACTCAATGGACAAATGCACTTCCCCCATACACTTTCTCTTCATCTGGCTGCAGAACAACTGGAAAGATGATGGCAGCATAGGATGTTTGGCAAGAGCAAGTGCAGTAGAGCTAACAGGTCGGATTTGGCTCATCAAAAGTGGATATGCCTGGCAACCATAGTTGGTGGTAGTGGTGGGTGATGCAGCAGCTGTGCAGCTACCGGCAGGAAACATTTTCTTCTTTCCGTTCCAATTTAAAGTAAAACAATAAGCAGTTTGTTTTTTGAAGAACTTTGCATGAACTGATCTGCAATTCCTCAAGGGTGAAATTCTGGTCATCTTCAACACCTTTGGTGTTTTTTGGAATATTACTCAGAATTTATGCAGTACGACTGACTTAAGGAGCCAAACTCTGCATACAGTCTTTGCCACAACCCCTTTGAACAGTTGTGGGATAACTTTAGATGTGTCGTACATGCCAGAGTGACCAACAGAACCATCCAACAAAATTGTGTATCCAAGGAGGTAATCAGAAAGATAAGGTGGTCCCAGGCTGCTGTGGTCTTCTATGGATCACCATTACTCTACTGAGCCTCTGTTTTGCTGAAGAAATACATTGCTATATTGTTGATGTTTCTTGTTTCTTTAAACTTGGATCATTGAATCCAATAAACCACACCAGACAGGAGTGAGTAGTCAATAATGTTTTGGGAAGTGGGAGGCAGAATTTGGCAGGTGTTTCTTGGTGCTGCCCAAATACTCAACTCTGCTGCTTAACCTGCAAATCCATTTTCCTCACAAATGTGCCACAATTTAAGGAGAAACAAGCAGGCTTTCCAAATATATGTTTCATTTCCAAAATGCATTGTTACTGGAAACTAATATGTCCTTACTTTTTGTGCTAAATACAACAGCAGGTACAGGTCATTCACCTCCTTTGCCTATTTTACCCAATTTTACAGGTACAAAAATATCTACTTTGTGATATATTATATATCTATTACATTTTGTTAGCTGCTTACAGAAATTCCCAAAAGGAAATGGGAATTGGTTGCAATCGGTTGGTCAAAGTTTTACAAAAACTAGAGAGCAGACATGAATCCCTACAACTAATTCATCTCTGCCCCCGGTGACATCAGCAAAAGTGTGGCCACTTTTACAGGTATGTTTCTAGGATTTATAACTACACGCGCTTATCCCTGCCGGGATAAGCGCGTGTAGACAATGGATGGATGAATTTAAGACACAATACCAAAACAAAAAGGAAAACTTGATAAAAACAATATTGTAGGTGGCAATATCTAAAGAGAGTTTGATCAGGTTTTACAGAACAGTCTGGCTAGTAACTTTAAGAATTATGACTGAGTCCATGACTAATGTGGCTCTGGTTGTAAAGGTTTATAAAATACAGCCCATTTTCAACTGTCTTCTGCAAAAAAACGGTAATAAGAAACATAAATTGTTCTCATATTTCATCTGAGCAGTCCAGAGACTACTGATTAGCTGCCAGGGGGACAGCCTTTCATGAAAAACTTTTTGTTTTTTAGCACAGAGATAGCAAAGGAATGCATCAAAGCCGGAGTGTTGGGACTGTGCCCATCACTGGAATGAAAGGACAGGTTTCTCCCTGTAAAAAAAAAAAAAAAAAAAAAAGCTTCCACATGTAATGCATTTTGCAGTCAGCGGTTGGACTCAGGCCCAAAATGTGAAACCTTTAATGTCTTTTGCACACAAGGCTTCCTCCTCAGTCAAGCCACTTTTGAAGTCAGTGTCAAAATTCACCATGGCACGCTTTTGAAAGCCCATACTAGGAGGTAAACAAACCAAAAAAACCTTTGAAGTCAAAGTGTTTTTCCTTCAATCACTTATGTTGTCTTTGAATCTTTTCCTCGGCTGCACCAAGGTGGACAAAACCACTTGCTCTGACAATATATTACTCACATGTTTTAAAGTTCCAGAACTGCTAAGAGAGACATTTGGGGGCTACGAGAACATGTTGTCACTGTTGCCGTACAGATCGGCCAGCTTTTTAAAGCGCGGCCCCCAGTTGCTTAGGTAGTCGTAGTTCTGGTCTGAGTCTGTACTTAGTGACTCCAGCGAGCTCAGTGACTCAGCTACAGACCCGCTGCCCTCGAAGGCGTACGTCTGCAGGGAGTCGTACGGGGGAGCCGTGGGGTCCACGTCGGCGTCCTTCAGCCGCTCCCAGATGAACTCTCGAAACACCACGTTGTCGGGCAGTGACTTGTAGGGCGGGCGGGAAGCAGAGGTGTATTGGTAAAAGGTGGGAGTGTCTGGCGTGACGTCTCGCCGTGCGGCAGGGTCTCTGATGATGTTGAGGTTGCGCAGGGTGACCATGTCGAAGGCCTCCGTGTCTTCCTCTCCCCCTCCTTCGTCGTCATAGCGGACGATGTTCTCCCTGATGTCCCTCTCCTCCTCCAGAATCAAAGGCTGCTTCCTTCTCCGGCGCATTGTCACAATCAACAGAACCATCACTGCAAAAGAGAGAGGAGGAGAGATCCTGGAGTGAGAAATTGTGGATGATGTGTATTATTTGTGTGATGATAATCACTTCACACTGAGTTAAGACAACCAGGGAGGAGTAGTGTGCCAATTTTTTTCTTTGATACGTCAACTGAGAGAAAAATAGTACAGTCATTCCAATTTTTAAAAATGAGATTTATATGAAGCATATGAAGTAGAAGTATTTCTCTAATAAAAATATTGTTCACAGTTATCACTGAAATTTCAAGTTCCATTGATTTTCAAGTATAATTTTTGGTAAGATAGTCATGTTTCCTTACAAGAACAAAAATACCAATTTGTTTATCTGTGAGAAAAAAAAAACTGTTTTCAAAACAGTAATTAGATTTTGTTTAGATCAAGATTTGCCTTAAACTAAAATACCATATTTGTTCTAATATGGCATACAGTGTCCACCACATTTTTAGTAGCAAAGTGGAAAAATCCCAAAAATAAATTAACATTTATTTCAGAACACAAATCTTTTTTTTCTTTATTTCTTCCTTCAATATGAATATATGTATTCAGTAGGATCATATAAATGTGTAACTGAATATAGTTAGATTTTTCTTAGTTGCTTTTAAACATGGGAAAGTCAAGCAAGGCAGATTTATTAAAATGGATACAAAAGCTAAGCTGGCCTGAATGTACGGACCGTACAATAACAAGGAATATCAGGTAAAAACCATTAGACACATTTCAAATGTCAATGTCTGGAAGTCATGTTGGGGAAAAAAGCTTATTTTGCTTTGACATGATGAAGAAGGAATATGAGAAAAAATCTCTCCTGTTAACCTCGTTTCAGCACATGGCAATGTGAAGCCGGACATTTTAAAATAAAAATCAAATAGGTTCCAAGGAAATAAAATATGGTCCTTAAACCACAAAATCAACCTTCTTTCATGACCATGTGAAACAAGAGAAGGTAAATAGCTGTACAACTGGCAAACAGAATTAGTACAAAGTATTAATAATCTTAGTATATCCCAGAGATCTTGTTGCGTTATTAAACAACATATGTGCTGTCAAAAGTAAAAGACAAACTTGGAAGTACTAACCTGAAATTAAATTATCAAAATCATTGGACTAGATGACAGAAGATTAATGGTGGAAAAAGAGGCTGAGAGTCATAAATAAACAGTTCAAATATTAAGCTGAGAAGGCAAAGCTAAACCTTTGATGTAATTTATTTTTGTGTTTTCCGCCGCCCACATTCCGCTTCCAGACTTGTTCACAGATCCACCAGTCTGAATGCACGGGCCTCTGAGATCATATAGCAGAAGCTCTCCTTCAACCCCTGCTCCCTCTTCCCATACATTATTGCTGAAAATAACTCCACGCCCAAGCAAACTGGCAAACGTCTAATGATTCTCTATCCATCAATGTCAGGCTGGTGCCAGTGAAATATCGTTCCACTGGTCCATATTTCTTTTCCTGCCCGGCATCGAGCTGCTGCTGGCGGCAGAGAAAGAGGCCCAGGAACCAAATTCAAAGACCACTTCACACCTTCTAATAAAGGAGCAAATAGAGGGGATGGGAAGGAGGGAGGGAGGTGTCACACCGAAGGACTGGGTTGATGAATGGGCAGCCTTCTGTTAGCTGTTTGGCAACTGCATGCATCCAAGGTACCATAGTGGTCTGGAAAAGTCCAACACTTGATTTCCATTTTTCCAAATAAGGATAATTGTGGAAAAATAACAATCTTAGAATAGAATTTAATCTAGAAAAATGTTATACTTCTTTTATCCTTTGTCTTTCCTTCCTCATTTCCTTGCTTCCTTTATCTTTCCCTTGTGTTGTCCTTCATTTCTTTTTTCTTTCCACTTGATGCTGCTCTTCTTCTCCTTTCCTGCTTTGTGACTTAAAATACTTGATTCATTCAACAAAATTTAAAAGCATGTCTGCTGTATAAATATTTCTGAACATATGGTGAACTTTTGCATTTTACATTGTAAAATGAACATGGAGGACTGAGAACTAAAAAAAATTGAGTGTGGGAGAGTAAAATTTTACACGACAAAATGTGTAGGAATCCTGTGTAAAATGCAGAATATTGCAGCTCACTGGGACTTTGAGTGGTCCCTTTTTTCCAATTACCCTCCTTAGATCCAGGACACATTTTAGTGCTTCCAAACATTTCCACGGGAGATTGTTTCTTCTGTTTTTAGAGCCCAGAGTCATTCTAAATTCTATTCAATTCAGCAAGGCTCCGCTAAAATGAATTACAAAGTGGCACATCCAAATAGAATATTCCAAGTGCTTTCCAGCAAAGCTCTTTAGGGTTTAATGCCTAGAAGGCAGACACAATGCTTCATGGACTGGAAACATGCCAACATCCAGTTACAGCCTTCTAGGTGGAGCTGGTTGATGGCTGAGAATACAGATAGTTTGTTCCGAGGCTCTTTTGAGAGACGTAGTTTGCAGCCTGGACGTTTTAGCAAACGCAGCCACGGTACGACAGGTACCCACTCTTCACTTTGGAGAACAGATGTAAACTAAGTGAACAACAGAGGAAAAAAAGGAGATCAATTCTGCGCTACAAAGGCTTTTGCTGTAATTGAATTGTTTAAATGATCTACCCCACACAATCGATAGTGAACAAGGTGAATTTTCTCTCCTGCCCTTTTCTTACCAGAAGGCATCGCTTTCTCATTAGAGTATTTCTGTATGTGTGATTCAGGTGAACACATAACAGGTTATTTACTCACTGCTTCACCCACACAGTCTGTGTCTCTGCGCTGCTGTTTAATAAAGATGAATTAATCAACGACTTTGCCACAGACATGTAAGAAGAATGTAGACAAGCCTCGCAAACAAAGCTTGCGTTGCTCAATTTATTCAAGGCTTTTCTGTTGCTGAAATGCTGCATGTCATCTTTCTAATACAATTACTATACATATAGTATAACATGCACTTCTAACCAAGTGAGTGATATTATGATGAAGTATTGCCACTCCTACAGAAGTAAAATTTCTGAATACTCTACCCACTGCGAGTAACTTCACTGATTGAAGAACAGGCTTGCTTTAACTAAAAATGGACCAGATACAGATTTACACTTTATGTTAAAGTGAAACTTATTGTTTGAACAGCAAATACATGAACTTGTTGTTAATTTATGACACATAGACATAGCCTATTGCAAGTATTGGTTTCATAAGTTTGATTTTAGGAAATAGTTCCTTCAGCTAGAATTTAATTTACTTCTAAACACTTTTTAAAAACTTCATGTTGCCTGGTAACATCATTTTTGAATATTAAATCACATATTATAATAGGTAATGCAGTACTTAAGCACCCTTTCTTTCAATTTAAACCCAAAATTATTATTATTTTTTTATGGAAATCATTTATAAGGTGTAAAATGTTAACCCAAAAACACACAATATGTTCCAAGAATTTTGAAGCATTTGTTTAGCTAAATCATCTGCTGAAAAGTTGAGTTTTATGAAATGTTCCTATTATTTAGTATTTTGGCATGTTTTTATGTTCACTTTTTGAAGTGTTTGACAAATCTTTTACTTTTAAGCTTGTTGTTTTTGGGTGCCTTCTCTTTTACCTTGTATTCAATTTTACAGATCTTGTTTCTCTCTAGAAAGAGCCTCAGATCCACTTATATTGACTTTGCCATATTGAAATACTTTGCCATATTTCCTAATATTCAAATGTTTATGTTTTCTGCTAGGTTCTCTGTTAACGTCGTGTTAATTCTTATTCACATCAGTCAATCTTTGTTTCCCTCACTGTCTTGCTTGTGCTTTCTTTAGCTAACTTTAATTGGTGCATGTGTTTCAGCTCTTCAGCTTCCTGTTTGCCCATTGATTATTTCTCAAATAAAGCCATTGGTTCTATGCTATATTTGCTTCTGAACTTTTTTGTCATGTTTTTGGGTCTTCCTTTATTATAGAATAGAAAAAGTTATTTGTTGCCCTCGGAAGAGGCTGTGCAGAAATGCTTAGATTTACATATATAAATGGAATGACTAACTCACCCCTTCCAGCATGGTAATAAGCTACAAGAGAAATAACAGCAATGCTAAAACATTTAGACTCCATGAACTAGAGGGAAAGTCTGATTGATCTAATCAAATGTGAAGGTTTCGATCCGCCAACTGCCGTACACCCACACATTGAGCTTTGTTTACTGTGAATTCAACCTGGGTAAAACAATCTTTCCGAAAGAGCGAATACAATTGCAACAAGAGCAACATACACTGAAAAGAGCGAATGGAAAAACTGTGTCTGGTCACATAAAGAGGTGTCTTTCTCCTTCAGGGATGTGACTGTCTGCTGCTGCGAATGTACAAAGTGATGAATGACAATAGACAGGCGTAATCACAACAGTTATGCAGGACTTCCTCTGTTCCTCAGCAATGCATCTCAACGCTTTCTCCATACCTCTGAATGCAAGATATCACACTCGCTCCTGTGATCCTTCTGCAGTTCTTTAGTCACTTAACCAATGAATTTAAGTGGCATACTTTGTGCTATTTCAGCTATTAAACATTTTCACCTAATTCAGCAGATGTGTGTGCTGACCTACAATTTTAACAACTTTTATACTTGTTGGAATATGCATGATTCTCAAAATATTTAAACACCTTGGACTAAGGATAACTGCTTTAGCCTACTTCTAGCTAGAATTTTATTTAATTTTTTTTTCAACAAGTCATACATTAAGCTAATATAAATGATTCAGCTTTGGAATAACTTTTACCATTTTAAAAAAATCACACTTTAAGATTCATGAAGCTTTTGAACAGATACTCGATTTCCCCAACCCAAAGCTGATGATCAAACTCATTTCATAAGCTTATTTCCTAGGTTCCACATTTTTTAAACATGGTCTGAGATGACAAGATATGTATTCTTTACTTGAGTTGAGCACATTTAAAAAAAACAGTGTTACATAATGCATAATGAAGCTGTAACTCTCCCTCATGTCTGAATGATAGCCCAGCAACATTATGATTGAACACAAAAATGTTCATTACATACACTGTCAGATCTACTCATGCTTTGGTGACCATCTGATCAGTTCACTAATTAATTGTTTTTACTAAGACTGTTTCCTTGTTTTGACAGTTTTTCTACTTGGAACATATATGTTGTTTTTAATTATTTTATTTTTCATACTAGTTCAGGAAAGCTATTTGTCCCTATTAATGATATAAGGCAGTAAGCTATTAACAGTAATTAATTGTATAGTGAAATTCCTTCTGGTTTTCCAGAAACAATCCCCATATGGAGTAGAAAATCCTGAGTTTTGAGTGCCAAGATGCCAGAAAATGTTTTGGTACCTTAAAATGATTTCTTTACACTTCCAAAAATTTATTACAAATAAATGTCTTTTATTTTCTTCATTTTAGGTGAAAGATCATGCCAGTTTTTTTAAATTTTTTTATTTATTTATTTATTTTTTTTCATTACAAGGGTTCCCAACAACTTGGTCCACATCTGTGGGTTAGTCTTACAGTACAGGCTTCAGACTCTGTATTTATTTTCTCCTCCATAAACTTTTGTGTTTATATTTTCCTCTATGGATCCTTTTAGGAAGCTCTGAGCCATTTCCTCCCAGTTCTCCCATGTGAGGTATTTTCAGCTTTTTCCATGTGTAACAAGAGTTAAATCTGCTGGTAATGGGCTTGTTCAAGCAAAGAAAAGGCCGACTTCCAACAAAACAGCTTGAACATAAAATATCTCTGACTGCTTTGGAGATGTCGAAACAGAGACAAACACACACAATTTCCACAGGGGACAGCCAGAGCAGCCAGAGACACAAACAGATACAGAGATTAATAAAATAGATTTGATAAGCAAGTCAGACGTCCAGATAGAAATAAATGCCTGGAGATTGGGAGTGCTACGTAATATCCTAATTGGCTCTCAGGAGGGCTGAGCCATACCTGACCTGCACTGGGGAAAAATGGCCCAGGATCTTAACGAGATAATGATCGTCTCAGTAGTTTAGACATATCTTCCAAAGTGGCTGGATCATAAAAATGGGTTTGAAATGACATTTTTCAAAAGTGCAGTTGTATTCAGGCATTTTCGAAGCTATTAATGCAAGAAGCACAAGCCTGGTAATTAAATCTAAAAATATCAAGCCATGATTGATGACCACTCAGCTCATGAGCATATAGAGTTAATGTAAATGCAAACACAGCTCTTAATGGTTTTTAGCTTGGCAGGTGAAAACTGCCTGTTTTCTATCATCTGTCCTGGCTGAAGCTCTCAAAGTAAGTGATGCATTCTGGGATAAGCAGCTCTCTACATGTAACATATGTTCTAAGTATTATTATGATGACAGATAACTGGAAACAATATTACTGGTGGTCACCTGATGAGAAACTGAGAGAAAAAAGGAAAAGAGGAAGAAAAAAAGGCAACGTAAGAATGACAGAACCTGAAAGTGACAGCAGTGAGATGCAGTCAAGCTCGATTGTCATCCACAACAACACAATCACACGCAATCACGGCCACAATAGCAACCTACAGATTGAAAAGGTTCCTCATGGAAGCCTATCAACGGAGATAAGAATAAAGGATCCATCAGAGCGGTCACACATGGGCTGGTTAATGGAAGCCAAGGACAAAGTTCCACTACAGAGAGAGAGATAGGACCAATATTCACAAGGCAGAAGAACAGAAGAGGAGGAAAGATGCTCATCTAATTGTGCTAAATAGGTAGAAGGTGACAGAGCATCATGCACAATTAAATTCACACGCAAAGGAAACTTAGTCTGAAAACCATAGGCATTAACACTAGGCCAAGAAATAGATATACCACTCTTTTAAAAAGTTAATAACATGCAACTGTTTGACAAAACCCTCCCATATTTAAACTCCTCTGTAAATAAGTCAGGAGATGGTGTCATATGCCAAACTAAGCATTGTGCCACATGCTAGGCAAAATCTGGTCTAACGATGCAAGTTTAGCAGAATTCCACCTATACCCCCCCAAACCTACCACACACCCCCTGCAACCCAGTCAAGTCAATATCCAATAAAGGCTGCAAGTCTTTTGAATGTGTGAGGTTTTCACAATCAGAATATCCTACCAGTTAAGGACTTGTTCAAAAGTGTTGGTTTTGGGTTGTTCTGACATGTTGCCTCCTTTAAAATGTCAATTCAACACGGTAGGCATTCTCTGTTGAACTGATAGTGAGAAAAACTACCAGGGGATTAGAAAAAAGAGAGAAGTTTGACCTTATCACAGATCTTATCTCAGTTATTGTATGCACTGTTTAGATCCTCATTCTTCTCTATGAATGAAGATCAGCTAAACTGTGTCTGTGGGTTTATATGAGTAATAATGTTGCCTAGAGGTGACAGCTCAGAGCTGCATCATCTGTGCAAGCGTGGTAATGAATGCTCATTTACAAGTGTCTTTACTGGCATCCTTACATATGCTTTTACACAAAAACAGAAGCAGAGCATCCTTGAAATGCACTAGCACTTATTTCGAATAATAATGGACAATATTATTACAACAATGAAACAGGGTGAGGGTAGCATCATGCTTTTACCATCATCATTTCAGCGACAACTTATACCTTAACTACTATTCAGGGTTTACAGACAACTCTATGACTCAAAAGACAGAAGTTCACAGTCTTATTGGAAAAAGGGACAGCAGCTGAAAACTTGGAGAAAATATATATTTTTACTCAATAAGCTTGACAAAATATGACTAGACAGAGTATACCTGTTGACAGTCAATGCTGGGGGGTGAAGTTCATGCAAAGTAATTGAAGCCTTTTGTTACATCCAGGCTTCTGATCAGGTTTTGGGACAACTTTTGAAACTTTGAGGGTCTTTTTCTCAGTGACCATGTTTGCTGCATACCAACATTCAAAATGTCATATTTACTTAATTTCATTCCAGGTGTTTGTCATTAATGGAAAGCTTATTATTCACACATTCAGAATCTGTAAATAACTAAAAACATCCCCAGGGATACTGGATTTGATGTAGCCAGTCACATATTTGATTTATTTGACACAAAAAGCCAAAGGTTGAGCTTCCACCTCCAATGTTTTTTAACTAAAATTCAAAACTTCCTCTTCCAGTAACATTCACTGTACATAATTGATCTTATTGGATTTTCTTGGTGTTCAAGTTGTAAACATCAGAACGGCTATTCAGAGCTGCCTCACCAAGGTCACCATATTTTCTGGTTATGGAAATTTAACAGAAAATGTCTCCTTCCAGGTTTGACCTATGCGAGAATGTCAGATGTCGAGACTCTTCAACAGCCTAAAGATAGATCAGGACTGGGTGGAAACTCTATGGTTCTCTATGGTTCCAAGTACTGGACTGAATGGCTGCACTACCTTCACTTACATCTGAACTACTTTCTGAACTGCAGGGGTTGTTATTTTAAATAAATTCCCATTGCAACTCAACAGCCAAACAGAGCGGAGTTTGCAAAGTGGAAGTTCAGGCAGATTATGAGGGAGCGCGGCAGTGCCAATGTAGGGTGTATAAGTTGTCAATGCACTGCCCACTCCCTACATTTGCTAAGGGACTGAATTTTAATGGGAGCACAGGGGTTAGAAAAGAGGAACAGTTTGTATTTTCCTTTTGCTAAAAGGAAATCAGGTTTTGTACTTATATTTTCAAATCCTTTTCTGTCAAATTTCTCTGCAAGCGAGAATATTTTAAAAGAATGAAAGAGGAACAAACTGTAGTGTCAAGCACTGCTTTCACTCAGATAACAGTCATGTTTATAGAATAAACAGAATTGAACAAAATACAAACTAAATATAAAAATATTGTATCTGTCTTCCTTGCTAGCATACTCAAAAAGACAAATACAACATAAGGAACAGAATATTATCTGAAGGCTTGAGGTAGGAAAATGAAAAATGCACAAGAACCAGGCAGATGGTAAAGTCCGGAAGCCCTTAGTGTGCATCGTTTTATTTTTGCTTCAGAAAAATAATGAAGCATTTTAGCTACCTTTAAACTGCAGCTAATTTCAGTTAATTAGACAAAAGATTGTAAAAATAATAGACACCTTTCTCAGTTCCAAAATTTGTGGGATACTAGACACACATATGAATAAACCCCAAACTAGCAGATGGCAGTAATGCAATTAAAGTTTGTTTCCCAGGTGAGAAGAAGATACATTGAACGATGGAAAATTTTAATGAACAGTAAAAATAGATGAGACCGCCTTGCCTTGGCTTGTTTTTTTTTTATTTTTATAATCATCTCCCTTGACCAAGACAACAGTTTTGTTCAAATTGTGCAACAGCATGTTTTCACATCACCACAGCACTTCCAGCCACCGATATCACCACAGCACACATGTTGATTCAACATGTCAAATACAACTGCCCACAAAGTCCCAGATAGAGAGATTCACTGAGATTAAAGGGGGTATTACTCAAGATGTAATGTTAGCTTCAGCTGTTATAAAAATGCTGTATATACTGTATAAAACATGACTTAAACATGACCTCTGTCTCTTTAAGAAACTCCTGCTCTTTCCCCACACTGCCCTCAGCACATCATCACAAGAAGGCTTCTCATCATCAGCTGATTATAGTAACTTCTCCCAATAACAACCATTCTTTTGTTGGACTGAGAAGTAGATCATATAATAAACTCAGCAGATGCCCAGGTGTTTTCTAATTGCTGCTGCTGCTAGTCTGAAGGAGCAGACTGGAGAAGGCGTGGGGGAGAGGTGCTCTGTGCGGAGGAAGCTCGGTTATACCCAAGGAGGAGCTGTGTGAAAATAGGTGGATTTCAGCTATTTGTAGGGGTAAGGAGACCACAACACAAAACAGATCTGAGGTCTTTTCAACTATTAGTAATTTTGTTTCTTCTCTGATTTGAAATCACAAATACTAACATTTTTTTAGCTAAAAAATGTTTTTGTGTTTCTCTCCACATCTCCCTCGATTAGTATATGCCATTACAGAATTTCATAACTGCTTTGGCAACCATCAGCCTAAAGGGATTTTATGGATGCAACTATGAGAAAATGTGATTATGTGACTTTAATAAATATCCAACGCTAAGACCTGCTTTAGTTCTGTCAGGAATACTATTAGAATGTATTTCATAAGTCACCTGGGCATCATAACCAAAATAAATGGAAGCAGGAGATGATACAAAGTTTTCACAAAATAATATATTATACAACTATAGGTGATAAAAGGCCAGTTTTGTAACTAACTTCATATATATGTATTGAAAATACAATGGAACATTTTAGGCAGGATCTACCTACCACATCTTCTTAATGACATACAAATCCAGACTTTCACTAGGCCACTAAAAAACCTTCTGTTGTTTCAGCAAGTCAGAGGTGGAGTAATGGGTGTGTCTGTCTTTGTCTTGTCATATGTAACTATTTAACTAAAATGGGAAACATTAGTTATTTGTATATAAGGCCATGTTGGGTGGGATACATTCTTGTTTCTTAATAAATAAAATCATAATTTGAAAATTGTATTTTGTATGTACTTGTCAGATGTAAAAAGATGTAACAGACAAAAGAGGATATATCTGAAAGTGGAGGAAATACTTTTTGAATAATATTGGGTTTCTACTTTAAAAAGCAAAATGGCAAAATTAATCAGGTCTAAAAAATATTTTTTTTTTACTTTTTTCCACCACCTGTGAATAAACTTTTGTACATCGCTGCACATAATTTTAATATTGTTTTAATAATGTTTTAGTAATCCTAGAAATGTTTTAATAGCACTTCTAACACTTGAGTTGAAGACCCACATAACAGAAACAAGAAATATGAGCATAAAATCTGTATTTGTAGCCTTCTTCCAATATTAAAGTTGCCCACTCCGACCTTTACGCTGAATAGAACAGCCAAGAGAAAAACAAACAGTTGGAACAAGGCTTTATGTTTCTGTCACTGAGGTCGTCCAGTTCTTACCCAGAAGTGTAATGATGCAGCCCAGAATAGCCAGAAGGGCACCAGTGCTAAGGCCAGTTGCCGTGTAGGCCACTGCTCCACAAGACAGGGCCACGCCATCCGAGTCACAGTCACATACGCGCACCGAAAGCGTGTTTGTGCTGCTGAGGGCGGGTTTTCCGTTGTCTGTAATCAACACGGGCAGTCGATATACGGCCTGCTCCCGTCTCCTGAAGCCACCTCGTTTTGTCAGTATGGAGGCAGTGTTGTCTGCAAAAGAGAGAAAAACACAAGTTTAATGGTGCATCCATCCAATGTAGACATTAACAGCAGGTAGCATTACACCTTCTTTGCTTTGTTCATGAATTTTGAAATGACTTCACCAGAAAGGCTAACAGATGGTATCATTAACACAGTTTATTATATGACACACAGTGGTGCCTTCCTCTGGTCTTGACCACCGGTTGGCTAATAACAGCTTTGGTTTCATAATAAAATTTTATGTCAAATCTCAGTATGAAAGAAAGCGTCAGGAAAACAGAGAGTCATTATAGCAGCTAAAGAGAAGGAAAAGCATTTCATGACGGCTGTATCAATAGAATGAAATTCACTCTCAAACTGAGCCGCCATGATTGAAATGTAGATTTCACCATAAAAGACGGTTCCTTTGTCTTCGTTTGCTTTCAGATGTCTGAGAAAAAAAAGTGAAATTTATTACAAAGAGGGGCTCTATTGTAAAGAAAACATGATCACCTAGGAATAAAAAGAACAGCTGGCTTACGTAAGAGACGTTAAAAAAATCCCTTTAAATTTGAGGTGGATATATTCCCTTGAGTAAAAACAAAATGCCCATATCAGTCAAAAAGATTAAATTAGATGGATGGTATGGTAAAAATTTCCTTAAAGTTGCAGCAGGTAGGATTTATAAAAATGTGTTCTTTACATACTTGTTAAAATTGTCATTATGACATGACAGTAGAACCTGAGATAGATAATGTGTGAAAATCCAAACTCCTCTGCCTCCTCCCTGTGGCCCTACTGCCATCTACAGAAATACACTGCTCCCAGTAAGAAACCACCAATCAAAGTTAGGAAAAATGTCAATGTCAATCATTGTACTACAACTACATTGTATTACAATGTAGTTGTACTACAATGTAGTTGTACTACAATGTGCTACTACACTGTAGTTGTTACAATGTAACAACATTGTAGTTGTTGCAATGCATAAATGCGTTGTAACAACTACAATGCATTTATGTAGTTGTTAATGTTGCTTCAAACAGTTGGTTATATCCATGCTGCTGACTATGTGATTTTTTGGAAAGACTTCAGATACATTCCCACTTTAAGCCACGTAAGCATCAGTAAGATCAGAGTTCAGGAAACATGTTAAGTCAAGTGGAGTCAAGTCAGAACATGAGGTGGCAACTTAATTTCTGGTATCTTTTTTAACGGGTTTGTTGCTTATCTACATGGCATGTTGCAAACTAAAAACAGGACATTTTTGGCTTCCTATTAACATTCTAGTTCTTCTGGTCACTCTTATAAAAAAGGCTAGATGTTTTGAGTGCCCTTTATTCATTTAGTTCCACATTCACCTACATACTGGGTCAGCTGGAAGACTGAAAGGTTTTAATAGCCTAAAAAAATACTTCTAATTTAAATGCATAAAACCAATATTTCCTGAAATTATATATGATATGTATCTACTATGTAAGTATAAAAATTCACATACAAAAATAGTCAGTCAAGGCTCTCCTAGACTGATTGCTACTCCCTCACAAATTGATTTGCCTCCATACAGGTACGAAACAGGTCTTCCCATGCAGACTAGATAATCCCTTGTCTGCTGCCTGAATTACCTTGAACATACACTTCAGTGTCTAACGTGTTCACACTCATGTGGATTACTCTGGCACAGCATGATGGCTGCTGCACCTTGAGAAAAGGTATGGAGAGAGCCGCAACTCATCTCCCACACAGGTGAGCGCACCACTCAACACAGGGCATTGCCTCAGAGAGTCTATCAGCCCTGAACATGTTTCTTTTTCTTTTCAAAGCAGCAGGGATTTGTGAAAGCACATAATCATAGAGTCAAGTACAACTCTCTGGAGTATATACGTCTACATAGAAATTAAAATGAAGTTTTCCACCCACTTTTATGTGTGGGAGGGTAGCAAATTATGATGGTATAAAGGCAGTTGCATCTTGTGTCCAAAGGTTAAAGGTACATTGGTAGAAAAAGAATGCTGACGAAGACTTTGTGGTGTTACAAATAGAGGCATGTACCATATGGTTTTCTTGATTTTGCTTCATGTCTTAAACAGAAATGTGGCGTAGGTGGTGTATGCTGTGCAGAGTCCCAGAGAGGGATGGGAAGAGTCAATTGCATTGGCTGGTTGAATTAAAAAGATGCAAGTAACAACGCGAACCCATCTTGACTTACTTTCATGTGGAAAATACTCAGAATACACTTTTTGGCAGTCAGTGTGTTTTTCTGAAATTTTGATACAGACCTATGTTTAATCAATCTTTACAATAGATAATATGATTATATATATTCATAATAAAATACTAATAAAAAAATATTAAGAGAGGCTTTAAAATTTTGTGTAGCTGAGACATTTAGCTTGGAGTGCCTTTGTTTCTGGTAAAGAAACTCAGCTTCACTCTTTCCTCTATTGTTTCTTACATCTTCCTTTTTATTTTGTTTCTGAATTACAAATAGATCTGAAATGTGATGAATACACGCAACACTTGTAAACAACTGCATGAAACAGAAATAAAATCGATGTCTTAGAAAAAATTATATTTTCAAAAATAGATCATTTGAATGGCTCATTCAAAATTCTATTCCTTTCAAAGAACCGTATCTGCCATCACTAATAAAAAATAAAAATGTAGTAAGCTGACAGTAGAACAACCAATAAAGTGACAGACGTTAGAGCTAAACAAAAATAGGAAAAAATATATCAAAAGATTTAGCAATTCACTTACTTAAAGGTAAGCAAAATAACAACTGTTTAATCTAGAAATGACAAAATAAAGGCCTTAATAACCAAACATTGTTCTGTTTTCTAATCCAAAAAAATAATTTCTACCGAACCCAATGATTCTTTTGGTGCTTTTAGCATCAAACACTCACAGATTCTCTGTGTATGTCTGCGTCTGGCACTCTTCTATAAATTCACAATAAAGAGTAAACCACTATCTTTGAACAGCATCAAAGAGTGACACAGAAAGGCAGTTGCACCTTTGTTATCTCGCAGGGTGAAATTCAGGTTGCCAGCGACGGTAGCATCCAGGGCGAAATTAAAGCGATGTCCGTCCAGAGGTTCGTCCTTGTCCACCGCACTGATGGTCTGAATCACCTGAGGAAGAGAGGAACAAAAGAAAAATAGAGGTTTCAGATCAGTTAGCTTGGTGATCTTTATCCTATCTCACAGTCCAATTTGCTGTGAACGGAAGCTGTAAACTGCTTAATGGGTTCATGGAGTCAGAGGATGCTCAAAACCCTTCCTCAGTACATCACTTAGGAGTGCATTATGGCATAATGTAATGTAAAAATATTTAACCAGAGAATTTCCTCTCATGTTAGACAGATATAAACTGAGTAAAGGTGAAAAAAAGTTTCCAAATGAGGGTTTGGCCCGCTGTGAAAACATAATCCTGCCCCTTACACATTTGCAGGGATGGCTGTTGTCAGGACAGAGGCTAACTTATAAACTCTGTCACTATATTTAGTCACTTTCTACACCCCGTTAGCAACTCTTTTTTTTTTTCTTTTTCTTTTTTATCTAAAAATGAACTGGTGACAAATCTAGAAACTTTCTTTTCAGTCATGTTGGAAACTTTTACAATGCACTGCAGCATTGCTGCTCTGTCCTGAGCGAGTGCTGCCATGAGCTCATTCCACTGTAGACAGTCTGACACAGTCACCAATCCTGCAGAAATACCCGTCGCCAGTAAATCACACATTTGTAAAGCTGAGTAACACTGTTGATCAATATTTGCAGTGGCCACACTCACTATTCCAACTCCTGACTCGCCACCGGGTGGGGTTGTGTGTCTGAGCTCAGAGAATAAACTTCAAAATACTTCAGTTAGTGCATAAAATAATGAATGGCTTCTTAGCAAAATACATAAAAAATCTGTTGTCATATCAATCTTTCTGACCAGTCAGGTGTTCTGGTTCCAGTCTATTCTGCATCTCCAGAACCAGAGCTAAACATGGAGAAACAGAAGTCAGTAATTATGCTCCTCTAATCTGGGACAAACTTCTAGAAAACTGCATAAAGTCTGAAACACTGAGTTTCTTTAATTCTAGGCTAAAAAACACACCTGTTTAGAGTTGCATTTGATTGATAATAACTGGAACATTGATCAATATTTTTGATCTATATTTGCTTGAAGATTTTGATAATGGCATTTAAAAAATGCCATTAAGAAAATTATCATGGAAATGTCAAAATTTGCAAAGAAAAAAAGAAAGGATACTACCCTAAATCAGTGTTTCCCAACCCTGGTCCTCAAGGCACACTGCCCTGCATGTTTTAGGTATTCCCTTGCTTCAGTCCAGCTGATTTCAATTGATGCCTGATTAACAGGCATCAAACAGGCGTTTGTGGAACTGCAATCAGTTGAATCAGGCACATTAAAGCAGGGAAACCTCTAAAACATGCAGGAGAGTGTGCCTTGAGGACCAGGGTTGGGAAACACTGCCCTAAATAACGCATTTAGTCAAATGCCTGTTGATAGCTGTTTCTATCAAGAGTAGCATAAACAATCGTCAGGTTTATGGAAGAGTTACTAGTTCATATAAGGAAGAAAGTTGATTTTATTCCTTTAATAAATCATACTATCATGCGAAAATCGCTTTTTATTTTTCCTCAGATTATCTTTGATAATAAAATATAATCATTTACATATGAAAAAAACAAATAAACAAAAAAAGCTTAAAATGGTAAAAAAAAAAAAAATTCAAAGTACTGTTTGAAAATGTTTGGTCTTCTTCACTAAGACCAATTTTAACACATCAAGTGAAAAATCCTGTTTGAAGGGCCAAGCGACCGAGTGAGTGGATTAGAGAAAACCAACCTAATTCCTATTGATGGAGAAGGTTTGTTTTATAACTATTGGCATGGGCTCTGTGTCATTTGTTTGCTGTAGTACAGTAAGTGCTTATTTGGCAAGAGTTTAGCAACCTCTTAGGGGTAGAAATGTTTTCTTTTAGGAAGTGATTTCTCCAAAGAAAATCATTTCAAAGAGATTATTTCTCTGTCCCAACTGTTGGCCATTAGCACATTTCAAGTTTTTACAATAAAAAGAAATTTGCTTAAAATAATACCACCATAGATAATTTAAAAGGATGACATACATGCATCACTATCCTATGTGAAAGGAAAAAAAACTGGCTGTCAAGATTAAAATGTTTTAATCAATAGGTTATAAAACAGTTTATTGCTGCTGTAAAGTTGAGTATTTTATCATGGCGCTTCACAAAGAGTCACTTATCTTTGGAGGCAGCTGAAAGTGACAAGGAGCTGCAATGTTTGCCTGCTGAACATGGACGCTTCAAAGGAATGTTGAAAATTGTGTATTGTGTGACATGTAAATGAGATCCTGTAGAAACTTAGGAATGTTTCAGGAATTTTCTCTCCTTGAACTGTGTCACGAAAGACCACTAAACAGGGCCAAGTTCAATTAACTACTTCACATCTCAAAACATGAATCAGTACGAAGACAATCATCAGCTTTTCCAGCAATCGAATATTAAATGGAATGACTTCATTTCATTCCAGGATATAAATGTATTCATTTGCTTGTTTGTCTTGGCAAACTGTGAAGCACTCAGTTCCAAGTCAGTCTGAATCTTTGGCAATTACCTATACACTGTAATTTTGTCAAGTGCTACTTCTATTCTGTACCCCTAAGAAAAGACTATTAAATGTCAAAACGTATCATAAATTTTTCAACTACTGTTTTCCTACATAATGGAGAGAGAAAGCCAGAAAACTTTATATTGGACTTCACTCAGAATTTGGTTCTCATTCCTGTTTTGACCAGATGTTTCTTATAAAAATGACAGATTAGGACTCTTGATTAAAACAAAATAATTTTAAACAATCTGTTCCTTGGAGTCACAACACTATCTTACCTGACACTGTAGACAACAAAAAAATGTAGCTATGCTCATTTACAGTTGTGTATACGAAATAAAAATTAAACATTCATTTAATCCAGTCATGCAGACAGATTTAAAGTTATCTACATGCATTCCAATTAAATAATCACAAAAATGATCTGTATACCTCTGCTGTAAAGTGTACTGAATGCTTCTTAGTTTGAATGTCTCATGCTGAAGATGGGAAAATGGCAAGGACCAAACTACTACTGATGTGTCTTTACCCATTTTGATTTCTTGCCTTTCATAACAGTTGATTGACTTTTTCAATTTTTTTAATCAAAACTGATTCTCAAAGTTTTTTTTTGGCAAATCCATTAAGTCAATCTTAGAACAAAGCCTTGTCTGTTTTTGCAATTAGCAAGAGAAAGAAACTCCAACTCTCACAGGGAAAGTTGACAACACACACAATCCTCTTATTCTAATATCCCGAGCAGCATCGGATCTGTTGGCCTTGAGCACCACATGAAAAATAAATACAATGTCAGCTCAGTCCATTGCGTGTCGTGACACTAATGCTGTCCAAAATAAATGTGTACGCTGTGCAGCCAGGCATGTTTACTTCATTATTTGGAATGAAAATGACTCACGATAAGAACTGCTTTCGCTCGAGGCGTTGCAAGACAAGAATTCATATCTGTGAGTGAAACAAGTATTTGCTGTTTGTTTTGGCTCTTTTTGTTCAGCTTCTGAACCTCGGACTAAAAGAAGCCTTACTGCCTTTATTATGCAACAGAGCTGACAACTGTAAAGACTGGAGGAAGTATATTAAACAATCCAACTTATCCACACCCAGCAGCATGTGCCATAATTATTATTTTATTCATACAAAATGCACTTTCCAGAAATCGAGTTATCTTTTAAAAAATTGAGCATCCAGCTGATGAAAAACAGGGAGAAAAAGACCTGAATGAGTACATCCTATACATGAGAGGAACATCACACACCAGGATGCCATATGGACGATTAATGATAGCCACTGGGACGGTCATCAAAGTTGGAGTTACTGTGGCAATGTTCACATAAATTTACATCAAGCCTCCTGAGTCTTTTGTAGCAGATCTAGGAACTCAACCCTGTGACAGCTGACACCCATGGATGTGATCCAAGAAATTTTTAGAAGCAATTCACACATGATTATCACATCTTCCAGCCCCAAACAGCTTTTTGTCTAACATGAAGACAAAAATAAGGAGAGGGGGACTAGCAGGGTGAGGAAGAGAAAAATGAAAGTCAATGATCCATCAGGGCAGAGACATGGATTATCAGTTGTCAGCTGTGATTAAATGCTGCTGGTTACAAACTGTCAGGTATTAAGTATTCGTGTAGGTGGCAAAAAAATCATGCCAATTATTAAAACTGGCAGCGAGGGAGACAACAAAAGTTAAAACACACACCTTGCAAAAGTATTTGTACCCCTTAAACCTTTCCAGATTTTGGTAGAACCACAAACTTCAAATATTTCTTCTTGGGACCTAATATGAAAGACCAATGCAAAGTAGTAGAAAGATTTGAACAGTAAAGCTACAAAGTTTTTTGTTTTGTTTTTAAACAAATATGAATCTGAAAAGTGTGGCCGGCATTTGTATTTAGCTCCCCTTGCTCAAAATTTCCTATCAACATCTGGCTGCATGTAGAGTTATTCCACTGTTGAAAGGTGAACCTTCAAACAACTGATGTCTGTCATCCATTCAGCTGTCCGTCCGTCCATCATCAGTTTGGTTTTGGATAGAGTTGTGGAGCCCAGATTTACTTTTACTAGCTGAAGAGACCATGTTTCATTTGGGGTAGGGTGCGTGTGTTCAAGCTGATGTGCATTCCCTCAACTCTGAGCAACTTTTCTTGCATTGTTACCTTGCAACTTCAGAATGTAACAATTGTGCACTATTCACTTCTATACTGTCTTTTACATTGCCCTGAATGTTTCTGTTTAACGATGTTTTATGTGATGCAAACTGTATCTGGAATATTGACAAAATAATATTTTATTACTATGTAGGCAGCAAAAATGTCAAAAAAAAGTTTAATTAATTTTGCATCCCTCCAGTTACTCTCCGTGCAGATGAAAACAGAATTTATAATGAAAATAAATTACAGATAGTTTCTGTTTTATTAGGTTACATCTGGAAGCAGTAGCTTGCAGAGGATTTTAATTAGGGGCAATAAAGAAGAACGAACACAACTGCACACCACACTTCAGATTTTTATTTGCAAAAAATGATTGAAAACATATTTTTCTTCCACTTCCAACAATCATGCACCATGTTGTGTTGGCTTAGGATACAGCACTTAGCAACAGGGGTGTGAATACTTTTGCGAGGCTCTGTCATTGGTCGCTCAACAGAAAGGTAATAGGAAAGTACAGCCATCTGCTTTTACAGTTCAGTTCTGTGGGGCTGGGGGAATTTATACAGAGCGGAGATGAGAAAAAGGTTATCATCTGCGGCTCAGGAACATTTGGAATATTTGTATAAACAGACAGAAGTGATGTTTGTGTCGGCGTCAGATCAGCGACAGGCAGAGGCAGCGATCCAGCACCCAAACATGCAGCGTATGCGAGCTCGGCCGCGTATCACCAAAGCTGCCACTGATCCTGGAAACATAATAACTCTCATGCCTCTCACTCTGTTATGGAAATTTTAGATCTGATAGAAAGCTGTTCTTGTGGTTCTTAACGCCGACAATGAATCCTATACACCAAGTGAACCCTTTGATGTCCTTTGAATATCGCAGGTGGATTCTGAGCTTATCTCAGGGAAGGTTTCCATTTCTCAACGCTGAGGGGAAAGGGACTGTAAATCATCCCTAAATCAAACACTTTGTAATGTATAATGCCTTTCATTAGCGTGGCTCTTGATGGAAGGCGTTCCTGCAAAACCTTTGGTGGGGAATCCTCTAATGGGTTGAGTGGGAGATAGGAAGAGAGTGGCACGGCTTTAGACATAAATTCTCTCCTAGAGACATTAACGGCGGCAGCCGACTGGTGCCTGTCGCAAGGCTCGACCGAAGAGGCCGATGAATCACAGAATTAAAGGTTTCTTGAGTTTATGCTTGGCTGTGTGTCAGATAAAAAACATACAGAGGGGGAAGTTATGCAGCTATTTCTCACTTTGGAGCAGGATTCAGAGAATTTGTTTTGAACAGATACCCACTCGCTACTTTATTTAGCACACCTTGTTAGGACTGGGTTGGAAATCCTTTTGGCTTCAAAACTGACTCATTTCTTAGAGGCCTACATTTCATTAGGCATCAAACCTTCCTAAGTGACTTCTTTCCACATTGACTTACAAGCATCATACAGTTGCTGCCAATTTTTTGGTTACACATTCATTATGCTAATCTTCCCATACACTGCACTCAAATAATAATTTCTCAGTTCTTACTAAGTGCTCCAAATAGGGAAGAGAAAATATTTTCCATATCATTATACCACCACTACCATTGACACAAGGCAAGATGGATCTATGTATTCATATTGATTACATCCAATTCTGAGCCAACCATTTTAATGTGAAAGCTGAAATGGAGAATCATTGGATGAGGCAATGTTTCTCCAATCATTGCCAACTTTGGCGAGCATTTTTAAAATGTAGCCCCAGTTTCTGATCCTAGCTACTTATTATTTATTGTCTCTTTCTCCAACCATTCCCCACAGACCTGAGAAATCGCTGTCTGTTAAGCAGTTGCATTACAGCAATCATATAGCTTTTAAAGATGGAACAAACATACAGAAACTGTAAAAACTTTTCTTTCTAGAATTGTAGAGTGAAATTGTTGAGTTTATTGAGTCTTGACGAGGACCCAAATGTGTGGACCTAAGGTTCTTTTTTGTTTTTGACTGGTTCAAAAATAAGAACTTTAATAATGAAATAATAATAAAACTTTCATAACTCTGGAAACCACAAAGGAACCCGGGAGGCAGCAGAAGATAAGGGAGAATCCAGCAAAGAGCAATGAAAATCCATGAGCCTAAATACAGGGGAGTGTGATTGCAGACAAGAGGTGGGTGGTTGATTATTCACAAGGTGCAACTGAGTGAGAAGGCAAACGGTAAACTGACAGAAGATGAATAATCCTGTTTCAGAAAGCGGGTTTAACAAACTCTGAATAGAAAGAAGATACTCTGAATAAACCTGTTTGACTCTGTAATACTCAGAATTTTCCATTTCAAGACAATATAATCAATCAGGTAACTCAATTCAGAGTCATGTGAGTTCTGAGTGAAGAGTGTGAATATATAAAAAAATCCTGAACAACTAGCTACTATATCAACTACATTTGTGTTAATTAACTGTATTTAATATGAAAGAGGACGGAATCAAATCTAAAATCATAGCAAGCTATAAGAAGTAATAACAAATGCGTTCAGAAAAACAGCAGTCACAAAACATGTGAATAGGCTGTATAGTAAAGATTGAAGCCCAGAGTGAATGAAAAGAAATGACATCTATTTAAGGAAACACTGACATACTTAGATTAATTAAATTAGAGGCGCAGCACAGCCAAGCGACATTAACAACACGACTAATGTAATATAAACACTTTTTGAGCAGATGAAAAAGTATACGCTATAATACAAAACTTAACAAAACAATCTTCTTTGTAAAGGAGCGGTGAATGTGGCTGCCATCTATGCAGCTAATTATGCCTTGAAGCTCAAAGACAAATAGATAATAATTAAAATCTGAATCATTATTGTGATACTGTCTACATTATAACATTGTTATACCTGCAATTCTGTGGGGCTCTTATTGGTCATGTTGGTTTGTGACTATAAGGAATACCACAAAAGATCAGGTAGTGACCAGAAACTAAACCTGAAATGTGGTTAAATGTTGCTATTTTTTTACTAAAGGGGCAGTAACTGTTCATACTACTAGCTTTTTTGAATTTATTTATTTACTTATCTATTTAGTTATATTTCTGTGGCTTTGATGATCTTTGAAGCCTTAAATGTTTATCTTTATTCTAAAGTTAAATTTTCGGTCTGGTCTTTTTAAAACTTCCCTCCCTGGAGCAGTTTTCCAATTCCTCATGTGTCCTTCTACCCAGTGATGAAGCCAAGCCTTCATAGGTGAAATCCTCACTGTTCTCTCAGCGTTTACTTGCAGTAATTCCACAAAGAGCATCCTGCCAAGTAAAACGTCTCTCTTTTTTATTTTCTCACCAGCATGCAGTTCAAACAGTCGCGCTTTAACTCCCCCACCCCTAGCCACCCACCCACCTACCCAGTTTACTTACATGTGTGTAAGTGAACCACAAAGACTACAATCCCCTGCAACTCTGACACAAAGCATCTGTGTTCCTTTGAGTCTGGCGTTTTGGAAATGTGGCCTGTTTAATGACGGAAGTAATGTCGACTAATTTAGCATGGCAGGAGTGACAAATTGCAATCTCAGTGATAACAAGCTCTTATCGCACATTTTATTTTTCCGTTCTCCACACACCACAAATAAACACTACATTTTTGATTTCCCTCGCCTCTGCCTTTCTAAAGTCTGCAGTGCTGTTATGAGCATCAGACTGTCGGTTAAAGTGTAATTATCCGATTCTGAGCAGGGTGTGACTGGCTCTGCCGGCAAAGAGCCTTTCCCTTTAAGCTACCTTAAAACCCCGTTTGCAGATGAGTCACACAATAAGATCAAGCCAGCCACTTCAAAGTTGAACTAAGAGTATAAATAAGCATCACAAGAAATAGGTGGCACTCGTTGCCATGGTGACGTGACAGCTGTCACCAGGGGTTGTGTTGACGAAGGAGGAGGTGGGCATGCTGTTTTCGCACCACCTCGCTAACTCCCTCGATGCGCTGCTTCCCACGACATCAACTCACCAAACATCACCCACACATGAAGCCTGTAACTCCTCGGACCCACCAGTTAGCAGCACCCACTCACTTTTTGCACCCTAATGCAGGACACACTCTTAGAGAAAAAATAAATTACACTTGGAATCAATATATGAAGTTCTGTAAATGACATCTGTCAATATCTTCAATTATTTTCCCCTCCGTGAGAATCTCTCATTTCACACCAACTCAGTTATTTCCTCAGACTCAGCTTGTTACAAGTGCACGTCTGTTGACATGATCCCGACAAGCCAAAGCTGTTGGGGATAAGTCATCTTCTGGTGAGATCTGATATTAAATTTCACTCCTTCTTTTTATAGAACTGACGCCACGCTTCTGCTCGCTAATGTTTTCCTTCCTCCTTGTGCTGTTTTCATCTTCCAGTATGACGCAACACCTCTGATAAACTGATAATCTGAATTGGTGACCAGAGGTGTGAAGACGTTTTTCTGTACTGACAGTCAAAGCTTGCTGTAATTAAGGAATGAGCAGAAAAGGTAGATTTAATCACAGGAAGGAGGTGGAAAAAGGTATTTGACAATAATGTTTGCAGTCTGAAATGAAGGGTCTTATGAAAACTAATCTGGGACACAATTGCACTACATAAAACATCCTTACAAATTTCCTCATATGTCATTACTGTAAGAGAAAGTTGTCACAGTCTTTTTGAAACCAACTGAGCGACAGTGACAACTTTGTTGTTCCATAGTCAATGTTGTCAAAGAAAACATTGAAACTATAGAAACAGTATTAGTTAAATTTTACTGGATTCAAAGTTTCGTTGCACTTTCATACCAGTAACCAGCCTATGCCCTGAGACGTGTACTCAAAGGCCAAAATTATCAGTACCCCTGAAGTTAATTTCCAACCAGAAAGTTTATGATTTGTTAATGAGAAAAAAAAAGATACATGCCAAATGATGATTGAAGTTGGGAGTCTGGCTGAGCCACTCCAACAACATTAATATTGCCTCCAGACAGAAATAAAAACATGTTAATACAATTAAAAGATTACTTTAAATATTAAATTAATATGGCATGTAAATCATATTCCTGTGAAGTGAATTGAAGTCTTGTACATTCATGCAATTTTTACTTCATAAGTAGTATATTCCCTTCAGTTAACACAGACATAAAAAAATATATCTTTAAGTGAAAATAAAAATCTGATTTTCTGTCTCACATTTTTAAACCTTTCCCTAAGGGCAAGGACAATCGAGTTTACCTTTTTGATTTTCATATTGTTATTTACTTTGTTTTAATGTTTTAATAAAGCTACATTAGTAATAGAGAAATGTTTTTCACTTTCACAGTGAACCTATATATAAAGAACAATTTCATGCCAAATTAACAGCGAGTTACATCTTAAAGAAATATGGTTTTCATACATCTCTCTCACATGTCTGAGGTTAAATTTAAAATGACAAATATAATCTGAGTTTGACTCTCAGTTGGCAAACTTTATAAATATGTGATCAAAAGAATCAGACGACAGGCCACAACAGGAAGTATATGTACAGAGGACTCTGACCACTCAATCAGAAACAGCAAAAAAAATCTGACATAGCAATTTTGTAAAATGTGAAAAAGAAAACTTTCTTCTGCAGAAATTGGGCAGTTTGGTACAATATTTAATATAATCAAGACACAAATCGTCTAATAACCTCCACAAAGAGTTGTGCTGTTTAAAGGAAAACTGAATAAGTCCAGCTCAACCCTGTGCACAACGGTAATTAAAATGTCAAGTAACTTTATACAATCTTGCTAAGGGACAACACTACACACACGCCTATATATAGAACTCTCTTCACATAATTTTTGACTAACCTCCCTTTGGGAAGCTGCAAGCAGACTGGGGACAGCAGAATCCCAGATCCACTCAAGTGTGTAATGATTACAATGAAGTGATTGTACAATGTGAATCCACCCCTCCTACCCATTGTCCCCATCGCAATCCACAGTGCCTCGGCCCCTTCCACCCCCATCATGATATCAATTTATATTATGGCAGAAGACAGACGCACCAGTGAACTGTAACAAGTGGCATCTCTGGAGAGAGCCAGTGCCACGAGACTGCCTTAATTAGGCCTGAAAAATGGCAGGTTATTCCACCGCAGAACTGCCTGTTAATCTGAGCTACAGAGCCGCAGAGTCAACTCTGGCCCTAACTGGCAAATGTTATTATTTCATCTTTGCTGTGGCTCTAAATAACCCAATGGGCGTGACAACCCGTGGGCAGCTTGCGATATTTATTTGTTGTTTTTTTTTTTTCTTAACAAAGCTTTTACAGGTTAGCAAGCCCATTTAGTGCATCCAACATGTTCACATCGACATCCACACATACAGTACACAACAGGAGCATTTTCATTAATTAGGAATCATGGAGCTGGTGGAGCGCATATCAGACAGGTAATGAGTCCACCCAGTCTGTTTGGTAACAGGCAGCAGACACCTCGTTGTAATTCAAACTGTGTTTTCACATCCAAATGTCAACCCTTCTACTTCCCTTTGCTCTGTATGTGTTTTTGGGTGTAAATTTCATGATGAAATTTCCATCCTCCCTTCCTTCATTATGCAGTCAGAAGGTGGGATCCCACCGGTGCACTGCGGTGTTGCCCACCAGAACGTTGTGTTTGAATGGGACTGAATAGAAATTGTTAAAATTGAGAGATGAAAACAAAAACAAGTACTTCTTGTGTGTGGTTGTGATTCGTCTTAACAACAAAAGGATGAAACTGGTTAAAAAACTTGCTTTACAGCTGTAATTGTTGCCATCTAAAAGAGCACCACCCTCCACACTTACAGACAACTCGGTAAGGATGTGTGAAAAGCTGCTAAACAGTAAAATCTTACGCTTAATTAAAAAGAAAAAAACTAAGCATTAGTTTCACTACATTTATTCAGTGGAACCTTTGTTATTAAAATAAGCCCATAGTATTACAGATCCTCCACCATGCCTGTCAATGGCTATGATGTACATTTTTATATAATTTCAATCTGTGCTTTATGCCACTCCCACCTGATTTTTTTTATTAAAAATATCAAGTTTAATCTCATCCAACCAAAGTGCACACAAGGTCCAGTACTTTTAAACAAACGTTTTTGTTCTACTGTCAAATGTCTATCATTTCAAGCAAGTCTTTCCCTCCTGACCCCTGACAACAAAATATTTTCACCCACTCAACTTCTAGTCACTGGATATTTTTCACTTATTCTAACCGTAAAGCGGAAAGATACCTACCTGTATGTGGAGACTCCAGTAGATCTCAGCAGGTCTGAAATAATCAAACTAGCCTGTCTGCAGCAAAAAACATACCATTTTAAAAGGTCCTTTAAATCCCATCCCATGTGATTGGATGATGTACCGTTTATCCTAACAAGACATTGAACTGATCTGCTTTATGAGCGTCATAACCAATAACTTAGAATTTGTGTTCTTAGGCCCATTTTTCAGATTTAAAAATGACAACCTTTAAGCATGTTTTTATCATATTTATCATTACACTTACATTTTTAATAGTAATCCAATAAATTTCGTATGTAAAATGGGGACTTTAACCTGAATAGTAAATCTATACTGAATATAAAAATAAGATTTTTTTCTAAATTGTTCAATTTTAAATATTAGAGCTAAAGTAGCCACTTGACTTAATTTATAGGACTAATTCATTTAATTTAATTACACCACACATTTACTCTAAACTGATGTTGATGATTTAATTCAGACAGGTAGTTTTTTTTTTCTCAGATCTACTGTCAGAGAGAAACTCAGGTATCTTCTATGAGCACATCCCAAACATTCAAATACATTTGTAGACTTCCTTTCCTAAATACTTTATTTTTGGATTTTTTATTTTTTTTTTTATTTTTTAGAAAAGAAGAAAATGCATTCATCTAAGATGTGGGAATTTGGTACATTCACATTGTCTTGTGACCCTGCACACTAAAAGCAACTTCAGATCATAAAATTGCCCCAGAGACTTGCAGAGCAGACACTAGGCAAGACGGATATATCAGCTCATCCACTGCCCTTCCTACCATAAGAAGCCATTGCTCTGGAACAGAACAAATCTGGATTCATCAGACCACATGACCTTTTTCCACTGCTCCAAAGTTCAATCTTTACGCTCCATAGCCATTTTGAAGCCACCTTTTCTTCTTCTACCCCACTGATAAATGGTTTTCTTCAGGCTACACAGCTGTTAAGTCCCAATACAACGAGCTCTCTATGAAATTATTTTGTTAGGAGAGGCTCCTATTTGAACAGTTAAACATCATTGTCTGTTTTATAGTTGATTTTCTTCAAAGTGATTTCACCGTGTTTATTAAATAATCTTGAAATATCTTTCGGGGCATGCATCAGATGGTGTGATGCAGATCAGTATTCTGACCTTGTTAGAACTGATTTGAAAAGGTTGTGTTACTCTGAATGGTTGTTAAAGTGAAGTTGTTTTCAAACATGAGCACAGTCATTAAAGAAAAAAGGAGTTATATTGTGTATTCTGTCTATCTAGTGATTGTCTATGCCTGCTTATACTAATTTATTTATTGACAAAAAGAAAATTGAACCAATTCTCCAGTCAGTTCTACACTTTTCATTAGTCTTTCTTTCAGTCTTTTTTTTTTTACTTTTGGAACATAATAAAATCCAATTAATTTAGAAGTTGCTGACAGAACCATGACTTTTGTATAGACATATCCCTAATCTAGTCCAGACATTCTTGCATATTAGAATACTTGAAACATTTCTTCAACAGGAGACATTTGTAATTTCTTATGACTTTCAAGGTTTTCAAATTTATGTATAATCTAAATACAGCATCAAAAATCATTTGCAGTTTCACCTAAACACTATTTTATTTGTTGTACATATGTTTACTAAAGTATATTTCAGCTCCAAACTATAGCAGTTTTTGTGCAGAATACTTTTGGACATATCTTGGCAGAATTGGAATGAATCACATCAATTGAAAGGGTGTACAAACACACAGGCTGAAGCTTCTCGCTTTACAGAGGAGTCGGTGGCTACACCAAGGGGAGATGGCAACTCAGCTGTCATAGGGGTTAGGTAAGCAATCTGTCGGCTTGAGCTGAGTAATTACAGATCTGCTATACCTTTTTCCTCCTGATGATGCTATCATCAGCCATGGCAGTCCCTATGTCCTGGAGGCTGATAGGATTGTTGACATATAACTTTGGTTAAGTTTCTCTGCTGTAATTTTTGAGGTGAACGTGAAAAAATTGCACCAAGTATCCACTACATTTCAAAAGTTGAGATTCCGATGGGATGTAGACATTTAATTTTCTTTATTTTTTTGGTGAAAGTCAGTGTTCTGCACATATTATGACTAAACTCTGATATAAATCTTAGTTCAATTAGGCTATAAAATATCATGGCTTGCAAGTGAACTAAAACATCTTGAACTTTTGCATAGTTTGTAATATTTAAAATGTTCCAGCTGCCTATGCAGAACAGCTTCATTACACTGAATGAGATTAAACTGCACACAGACTATTAATTAGGTGATTTTTTTAAGAGAAATTGTTTGTAAGGATTAATTTAAGGGTATCTGAATAAAGGGAACTAAATATATTTGACCACCAAGCATTCCAGAATATTATTTGTAGAAGAAAAAAAAACAATCATTTCCTTTCCACATCACAATTATCTGTTTGTATTTTGCACAAAATCCCAACAGTATGCAGTAAGGTTTGTAGTCGTAACCTGACAAAATGTCCTCCAATCCGAGCTTTAATTCTTTTCTATCTTAAGATTCACACTGAGATTTTCATTAAAACAAATTATATAAACACAAAACACTTGGAGCCTGCAAGGCTGTGTGACCTCTTTAAAGTAAAACAATACTGCGGTCAGAAGTTATGCCCACAGAACAACAAAAAAAGACACATTCTGAATGAAATATTGTCTTTCATTTTTCAAAATAAACTCATTTACCTTTCTTGCACAGCCACCAAGAGCCCAATGATAAAAGAACTACAACATATGGATGCAAATAGGACATTTAAAATGGCCTAATAGCCATTTCTAATAAAAATGTATCATTCTGATCAATTGTACATATTCAGGCATACACGCTTTCTTTAGCCTTTGCCTCTATTGTATTTTCCAAATGCCAAGAGCTGAAAAATGACCGCCACAAATACACAAGTCATTCAGCAAGAATGGAGCCAAATGTGGAGGGGGAAAATGCAATGCATGGACACAGTTTACTTCCCCCTTTTTCTTTTTTAGAAGCAAAAATTGCATTGGATATTATAGCACAATACTAAGATAAACTTTCTGCTCTTGTTCACGACAGGCTTATTATCAAACTATTATAAAACACCACTCCAGCCTTCCATAAAATGACATTCAAGTGTGCAAAAAGACCACAGGCTAACTCTAGAACAGTGGCAAGAAAGTGAATAAGAGAAAGTTCTCTGATGAACAGCAACTCCTACAATTCCTATTAAATCTTGAGGTTGTGTCTCCTACTAATGATGCTGTCCACCTGGCGTAACCCTGAGCTGCATAACAGATACAGTTAGAGCACAATGCAGTTGTTTAGAGGGAGGAGAGAGTTTTAATGGCTGTGAGGCTCAGCAGGCTGTCTTTGTGTGTCAAACTTCAAGGGAGTTTACAGAGAGAGAGGGGAAAGAAAAGAAGAAAGGATGCCAGACCGACAACAGAGATGTCTCTGGGTCTTACCTGCCCTGGCATTGAGTTTTCACACAGGAGCGTCTCGTAGTCTATTGCAAAGACCGGGGCGTTATCATTTACGTCCAACACCTTGATCAGAGTGATGCCTTTCCCAATCTGGTTTGGATCCACTGGGGAAAAAATACAAAGAAAAAGGAAAGAGTCCAGCTTCACATATTTCTTCAAAATTCATTATTAATTCTGCTTTTACTGGGCCTTGACATTCTTGGCTGTATTACTGAGTATTTTTTGTTATTTTCTGATGCTCCATGCTTAATCGCAATAAACATTCACTAAATGAAACAGTATTTTCCTTTTTGTTTTGATTTGTTTCTTGTCATATTGCTCATCATGAACTATAGAACATCAGGTAAGGCTGAGGCAGCAGTGTAGCAGAAGTATGAAAAACTGCCATATAGTGGCAGTATTTCTAATGCATATTTAAGAGTAGGAATTTCTTAATTATGATTTAGCGTGAAATAATCCAAGAATTTATTGATTTTATATGAATTTCCATGATTGTGATGTTGCATAAAACTGGAGGAACTGGTTGTCCAGCACACTGATGTTAGTGTGTTAGCTAAGATTAGCATTCAAAAGAAATGTTAGCATATAGTCTGGCGCTATCACTGTGGCTAGAATTGCTTGGTGTCAACTAACATGCAGGCTTTAGCCAAAATACTAATGTTAGAATATTTGCTAACTTCAGTATTTTAAGTTAAATATAGCACATAAACTGCTAGTTGCATATAGTATTACTTAATGTTCAATAAGATGCTAGTTATAACAAGCAAGTTAACATATAACCTGCTAAAAGCATAGTAGATAATAATTTTTCCATCTTCATCACAGAACAGTTTCCTGTCAACACATTTCTATAAGTCATTGTTGTCATTGTTGTCAAAAAATGACAACAAATTAAGGTTTGAAAGGGTCTTAACTTCTACATGTAAATAAGATTTAGTTACCAAGGAATTACCTTAATCTCAAAAATTCTCCTTCTTTGTGGGTGATTTCAAATTATCCTGCAAAGAAGAGTTGACTTCTTCCAAAGGCTGCCTTTTAGTACTTCTGCCAATCTTGTGAATACATAAAAAGAGATAAATCTGAAGAAATCTGTGAATGCACACATTTTCACGGTACCGTACTGCAAGTTTCAAGCTACTTCAAAGAGATGGCGATGTTAATCTGTTTGCTGTCGATCGGCGTGAGCGATTAGCCTCAGTAAAGGCTTGTTGTTGGGGAAAGCTATGTGCGTGAACCATCTTCCACAGTGGGCTTCACGGCTCTGTCTGCTTGACACACACTGATGGCTAAATGGCTGTGTCTGAGTGCGAGACGATGATTTAGTGTGGCGTCGCCATGATGCCGGCCAGAGATGATGGTCTGACATTCGGGTCGACTTAGTTGATGGTGATAAAAAGGGCATGCAGAGCCTCGGGCCACAGACTTGTTGTCATTGGCGTGGACTGGACGGAGCGGAGGGCGGATGAAATGTGAGTGACTCCGGCTCAAATGCCCAGCAAGTCTCCACTGAAGCATACTTGCTCTCTTTTTTAGCTACATAGAACACATTTACTATTAATAATGTCAGAAGGCAGAGGAGGGCAGGGAATATCAGCAGCAATTCTTCAAATCAAAGATGTTTTTAGCTGAAAACACTGCATGAGTATCACTGTGTGTCAGAAGTCAGTACCTCACGCATGAGGGACTGTTCTGACATTTCATATGGCTATTATTATATTCTGCCTTCTCTCTTGTGCTATATCAGGCGACACTTCTGAAATCAACCAAGAAGTACATCTGTGTGCCATGAGACGTAAATAAAAACAGCTTTGAAGTGGAGAAGAATAAAAGGTTTGGAAAAAAATAAATAAATAAATAAAATAAACTGAATAGTTTTTATACAACAGTCATTTTTAAGATAGGAAAACAGAAGAAGTGCAATGCTGACAGGCTGCTAGTCTCCCTTAACTTATACTGGTGTGACGCAGCTGTCTGAAGTGCTCAGTGGGTTGCGTGCTGATGATAGTTGGCCACTGTGTTAGCGTAATGTCAGTGAAATGATGGGACTGCAAAGCAAAGAAGGGAAAAAAAGGTGTTCACGTCCTTGTAGCATTGACAGATGAAAAAAAAAAGGCATGCGGCACTTCTTCACATCACATTAACATTGTTCACCCGTGGGTGAGACGGTCTGCCCTTAGTCAGCATCTCGTCCCCACGGCTCAGGGAGACATGGAGGTCAGAGTGACCGTCCTGCGTGTAAATTAACATTCCCTGACAGCCGTGCGTCAACCCCGTGACTATGTGCTGTAATTTCCCCTGTACTGCAGACTAATGGGTATTAGGACGTCTGAGAGGAGCGACAATTTTTTACTGACAGGCTAAATGACACTTCTCTAAACCCTGGGGGGCATTTTTGTAGAAAGAGAAAATGGACAGAATCTTAAGTAAGTACATGGTGTAATAAATTGACAGCCACGTTTGAAGAGACTCTCTTCAAAAGAAGTACAAAAATATGAAAAGAAAAAAAAGACAGGGCAAGACACTGCTGCCATTTTTATTTTAGCATTAAAAATACCCTAAAGCTGATATTTTGATATTTAAAACAATACAGTTGTGTGAGAAGAATAGGACACTCTACAACAACCTGTGTGTTTTTCTAACACATTTCTTGACAATTATAAATTGTCAAGATAAAAGTCTAGATAGTACCATCCAATATGCTGTTTAAAATGCAAAACAGGGTGTATTTTTCCTGAAGTAGAATAAATTTGGATTGCTCCATATATATCCACTTAAAATGGCTTCAACCACACGCAGGTGTATCTCATATGTATGTGGTGCACATAATGAGAGCATGGTTACTCAGCATTTTGTTTGGCCTGTTCACATCCCACACATTCAGCTTGCTGTGATCTTGACTGTTGAACTGTGGTGAGAATGAAACAGCTGTTTGAAGGGTTTAGGAATAAAACGCTTGTTGCAGCTTGTCAGTCTGGTAGAGTTCTCTAAAGATCTTGAAATCAGCTATTTCATTGTATGGAAAATGATCTATAAAAAACATTCAAACATGACTTTCTAGGTAAATGTAACCTGAAAGCAGACTGTATGGCACTAAAAGAAGTCTTCAACAACCCTAAATCACATGAACTACTTGGCTCACTGTTGCCATGAAGGTGAATCCCTCTATCATGAGAAAGACACTGCACAATTTTAGCTTTGATATGAGGCGTGTGTTAAGGAAACTTTGCTCTCGCTCTTAAAGGTCAGACTGAAGTCTGCCAGAGAGAACAAAGATGTTCTCTGTCTATTACACAAACCAACAGAAGAAGCTATTGCTGTGACTGTGTGTACTCTGTTCTTCATACCATTGATTTTACTACTAGCTCAGAGCTTCTATGTTTAGCCGTGTTTCTCCCTGTACTGCGGCTGCTGAAGGAGATACTGATTCAACTGATTTTATTGTTTCATTACATGGAAACTACACAAACTACAGTGCTTCTCTGTTTTTTTTTTTTTTTTGTCTATTTGCTCTGTCTTCTCAAATTCCATGTCACCCACAATGAGACACATTGTCCTTGGATAGAAAACTTGTTCACCATCGAAACAATAAACTGACTGCCTCTGTATTGTTTTATAACTACAATCAAAACTGTCTTTATAGCAGTCAATGTATTAAATGGTTTTTCAATGTCTTAAAAAGTCTGACATTTATTTTTTATTTTAAAAAAGTCATATATACAGGTACATTTTTCATACTGTTTTCAAATACATTGAGCTATTTCTAAAGCGTGCGTGTTCATTCATTTGTTTTGTGATTTTTATTTGTGAATTATAATCCTATAGGTAAACTATAGTAATAACCAATCTTTACTATAAATAAAAGTTGAATGTAATTCTGCATTTGTAACTCAGTGTAACTGAGTTTTCTGATTAACTTTTTTTTCCCTGTCCCTTTCTGGAAGGGCCCTCTCACAGATTAAGCCATATCTTCAACCACAATTACTTGAAAACTACTATTACTTATAACAGTTACTTAATGATTTGACTAACAATGGAGAATTTGAACAAATATTCTGTATTTCTCAGTATCTTGTTGCTGTTTATCGACTTACAGCTCTCGATGGCTAAAATGGTGAGATTGTGGATGGAGTTGGCTTCTCGGTCCAGAGACTTGGCTGTGCTGATGATGCCACTCAAAGCGTCGACGTTGAAAAAACGCTCCAAGTCTGTGTTCCTGTCAATGGAGTACCTAGGCACAGAAACTCATCTATATTACACATGACATATTGCTAAAAATTAGATTTACTTGTATTGATTTGACATTAAAGTATAGTAGTTTCTTTTACCTGAAGGAAAACATTGTTCTGTCCTTTTTCATCAGTTTGTGTGAAATTAAAATAATAAGCTCCATGCTTACCTCCTTGTATTGATTTTAAACTTTATGATTTTTTTTTTTTCAAATTGCTCTCTAAATGTCACAGATAATGTCACCTGTTTTTGGAACTTATAGGATGACATAAAGGCCTATTAAATTTTGATAAAAGTGAAGACGGTCCCTCAACACACAACACTTATCGAGTCCTTTCAATACTTGTGAGCATATTTTTCAAAAGAAAATTACAGCTTCAATTAGCATACATCCAAGGGATATTATTGCAGTGTAATTTGACTCTTGTGGCAGCATTAGTTCCACAGTAATTTTAATTTCAACAGATGTAGAGAAATATATTGCTGATTCTGATAACAGTCACGGGGGCAAAAAAACGCAATTTACAGCTACAATGGAGCAGTAATTAGATTTTCTGATTAAGATTACTAACAATCCTAACAGACCAAGCATGAATACCATACAATATTCATTCAATTAGAGCAGAAGGGGGTGGTGGGGTTAGGGGCATCTCGAGAGTGACACTGCAAAGATTGACAATGTGAGTGCTTGTTTTGAGTCGTAAATGCCACTGCGCAAGTGTCGGGCCTTGACCCTCCTGCAGGAATGCCCTTCTCTTGTTCAAGATGGCATTTTATATTTGCAAATGCAGCACTCCTTGGCCCGCCCACCATCTGCTGCTGTCTTTGTGACAGCCAGATTGGGGACTTTCAAGGCTCTGTGGAGTTTGTGTTTGTAGATAATGTTGAGAAGCAATTTGTTTGCATATTTGGGGTACTGCTTACTTTTATTTCCTCTACGCAAAACTCTGTAAACTAATTGCATAACTTAAATTTGAAATAAAGAGAAGTGTCTGGAGGTTTTTGTTTCCAATCAGATTTCTGGCCTAATATTGTGTGTCGCAGCAGATAAGCACATCGTTTGTACCTGACGCCACTGTTGGAGTTATCTGGATCGTGGGCAGAGACTCTACCGATTGAGGTGCCCACTTTGGCGTCCTCGGAAACATTCAGTTTGGAAAGTGGTGTAGAAAAGACGGGCGGCTCGTTCACATCTGCCACGGCAACCTTCACCGAAGTTATGTCGCTAAATGGGCCGAGGCTCAAGAAATTGGAGTCAATGTTCCTGTTTGTGGCCTCGATTCTTAGAGCGAAGCCACTTCTTGTCTCAAAATCCAGAGGCTGCGGAAAAAAAAGGAATAAAAAAATATAGCAGAAAATGGGTTACATTAAGGTTTCCGCACAGCTTTTTTGTAAAAATTCCATATCTTTCCTCATTTTCAAACATTTTACCTCATTTCTGGCAAGTTTTGCATAAGTAAACATATAAGACATGTTACATTTATGGAAAAAAAAAAATGTTAAGGTGTTAAACATTAAAGCCGCAACATTCACTAACTGGATAAAAAATGTAATAAAAAAGAGAATGACCCCTGGAAGGATGAATAACAAACAGATAGATGGATGGACCTATTTTTTTAAGGATTAAATTCTGGATATTTATATATTTTTCCATATTGTTTTCTTTTCGCATACTCATTGAGACCTGGAAGCTACCAATATGAAGATCACACATTTTCTTGAATGAATTAAGGCTGCAGTAGTATAAAAAATGTGTTTTATACTTGTTGGAACTGTCACTATGTAAGTGTGTGAGCTTCACATACATGAGAATGATTGACAGTGCTAAGACATTCCTTCTTGCTCTAATTGGGAGAGATGTATTTCTGCAGATGGCAGTAGGACCACTGCTACTCTGGTATATCTGCAGAAATACCGGAGAAGCTTTTTTATCTGCTTTTTTGTTTGTCACATATTCTACTAGCATGACATAGTGACAGTTTTAGCAAATAAATTTTTATCAAAGTTACCTACGGCAGCTTTAAGTTGGTTATTTGTCAAACAAGAAAAGTGCCTCAAAATATTTTTTTAACACTGTCCTTTGCTGTACAAACATGAAATATCACCATTTTCTGTCAAGGATAAATGAACAGCTTGTGTGCAGATAAGTTTATATTCATTTACCCGATCTGGTGATATTGATCACAATTAAGGTTGTGGTCTCCAGCACTGCTAAAATTTAACACACTGTCAGACAAAGTGATTTGATGATAAATTGTAGCGACTTTGTCCCATACATGAACCAGCAGTGATTATAAAGAAAGGCACACAGGGTGGATAAAAGCGTACAAAGATAAATGCTTTTGAAACATTTTGTCTGGCTTATTAAACTCTCTGTGCAAAATGTAACATACTGAGCACGCTGATTTGACGGTTTCATTGTCAGAGACTCACTTCTGCCTTGTATTTGTCTGAGTTTTGGTATGAAACAAACAAAGGATCAAATTGGCCAGTCTGACAAGAACTGCTTGTGGGCAACAATGGTTCTACCACTCTGACCAAGGAGAGGCAGCAATGAGCTGTCACATTGAAGAGGCCTGAAGAGACCATTTCAAGACTGAAACCTGGAAATCTGACCCATCGCCCAGAAGTTATGATGTACTCTACTATTTATATATTGATGAACATGAACAGATACTGAAAAAAACAACATTTAATTATAAATAAATAATCCTACTACAGTGCTCCATGACTGGAAATCTAACAATAATAGGCTGAGCATGATTGTTGTCCATCTTTATTCATCAAAATAAGAACAAATAAAGTGAATGTAGAAAAAATTACTGGATAACAGAGCAATCCATTTAGAGCCCTAAAATGTAAAATGATAAAATATTATACTGCTATGTAGATGTATACATGGATTATGTAATCATGTTTGTAAAAAAAAAAAGATGTATACACATGTACAGGCATGCATTTTTGTTTGCATGTTTATATGGACAGAAGATATATTTTATGATGGTAGGCTGCTAAGTATATGAACATGGTAGGCTAGCATAAGCTTTGGCTTCAGTCTATTCCTTTATTGGTAAATTGTGGGTTTAATTATTGTCATTTTTTGTTTCCTCTGTTTAGTGTTGACAGTTTACCAAAATAAAGTGAACTGAACTGACTTGAATTAGTGAAGGCAGTTAGGAACACAGCAATGACTTTTACTGCTCTGTTTCAAACTGTTCTTTGGTCTCTTTATTATTTAATATTTATTTCCAGGATAATTAGACGGACACTGGTTGGTTTGTGTTTACTCACAATACACTTGAATGACCTCACAAAACGTGGCATCATTAAGTAGTTGGAAAATTGGAAAACACAAACATGCAAACAAAAAAAGAAATTAATTTTTCCTGGATGATATAAAAACCTCACGATCACTACAAATGTTTTCAAAATAGGTTTTCTTATTTTTTTTTAGACCATTTCAATTAAAGAAGTACAATAATTATCACTTTTTAGCATACCAAAATGTTTAGTCATTGTCTTTTTTATTACAATCTATTAAGTCAAATGCAAGAGCGAACTTTCAATTAATAATGCATTACTTATTTGATATCATTTATTTCAATATAGAGGTCGTATATGTCTTCTTACAGCTTCTTGTCAGACAAGCAGAAAGACCCTGGACAATTTAATAACTCAGACCATCATACTACCACCACCATGTTTAACTATTGTAAAATTTTTTCTAAACTGCTGTTTCGAAAAAAAAACAGCAGCCTTAATTAATGAGGCGCACACACACACAAACTTTCAAAAATGTCCACTATTGTCTTTCTAGTTCACAAAATATTTTCCAAAAAGTATTGCCATTTGTCATAATTTTTCTTTCTTTTATTTGATTATTTTTAATAAAATGTTGGTTTTATATTTTAAACACATACAATTCATGCTTAAAACATTGTTTTACAACTTTTGTGTAGCTCCCATCTCACAAAAATGTGGTATTTTTACTTAATGTTGTACTTTGGGAATCACATACTGACAAGTCCAATCCACAAAAATATTATTTTTTTCCACAAAAACATAGGGTATGTAAAGACTTGTCTACAAAAAGAACCTTGTAAAAGCTATGTATCTGCTATGGCTATGATGAGTAAAACTGAGTTTTTTTTTCTTTTGTGAAAATATGTCTATTTTCCTAACTCTACCTTTTGCAGGATAATAACCCCCTCTTGTGTGTCCTCATCTGTTGTTATATTGAACATGCCGGGCCCGTCACCGTCCATGATCCTGTAGTCCATTTCCGCATTGGAGCCGATATCAGCATCTGCCGCTTTGATTCTGGCCACCACAGATTGCACTGGTAGCGACTCCAGCACTGTGTACTGATAGCTTTCTGCAAAGGGAAGGACAGGAGTGGTTATTTGTAATGGATGTGCTTATTTTTTGCAACCAGCAGGCTTGCGTTAGACTAACAAGCAGGGGCAGTGACACATAAATCTGAGTTTTCACTCCAATTTGTGGTAAAGTCAGCAAGGAAGAAAAAAAGGGAAATTATGCTATTAAAATAGCAAGACCAACTTTAGTTCACAGTGTTCAAGAAGTTTCGAATTTAAAAGAATGAATGTGGGAAATTAAAAATGTCTCCTCATAGAGGCCGTCCCGTCTGGGAGAAACGGAGTCTCATTTAGATCCTTTGATACATTTTAGAAAATTGTTAATGATCTGTTTATTGCTTAGACAAAGGGGAAACTGAGCCACTTATGCGATGCTATTTTGTCCCTTCTACTACACATACCTGTACTACAGGTACACATACCTGAGTACCTGTAAGACAAAGATATGTACTATAGTAAATGCCTGTGTACTACAGTCATTTTTCTTTATTTGTCATTGCGTTTCAGCTTTGTAAGGAATCATGGATATTATTTTAGAAACTTTGAGTAACCCTCTATTGACAATTATTTTTGTTACTAATTATTATTTTGGGCAGTTGATTCTTATCAATAAATGAGTTTTGAACAATAATAATAATCTGACAAATGTCAATTAAAAAAAATCTAAAAGGCAAACAGTTAGAGAAAGTTAGAAAAAAAGCAAAACAACTGATCCAAAAGTAAGGCAATTATGGATTACATAGATAGTTAAAAAAAACTAGAGGAATAAACAATACAAATGAACTTAAGTCTTCAATTGATTAGGTAAATAGTTTTAGTACTCATAAGTGTTAGCATTGCACTACAGTAGCAGATACAAAAAGCCACTGTAGCTCCTAAAACTGAATCACTGGATTAGTTTGACTGTTTTCAGGCAGAGAGAGCAAAAAAAATTACATAGCTGGGATTGAATCTCCACATTTTTCTAAAAAGACTAGCGTTAGCAATGCAGCACAGCTTGGAACCACAGGAAATTAGAAAGGAGCCAAACTTTCATAACCTTTTTATGACCTTAAGATCTGAATGACTTGATGATTTGTTTATATGTTTACTGTTTTTGGGAACACACAAAAAAGGAGAGAAATAAAAATACAATTTACCTTTAGTGAATGCATTTGTTTAAAATAAAGAAGGTAAGAAAGTCTTGAACTGAATGGTATAATTTTGTAGGAAGAAGAAGCAAAGGCAAAAAATATATATATATATCCTATTTGAACAGCGAGACTAATTTCACTTCATAGTGTTTCACAAGTTTTACTTTTAGGAGAATAGATGAAGCCAGATGAAAAATTTCTTCACTTTGATGCTGTCCAGGTCAGAATAAAAGAACAACAGGAGTCACGTTTAAATCCCTTTGTTACAATTCACTGGATGAAATGTCCACTCAAGGATTCTATTACTCCAAAAACTCTCCATTGTGTTCTCAACGTTATTGTTTGACCCCCTGAATTTAAAGTACTCCTACAAGAACAAAGAAGGGAATCATATTCATAATCATAATCTCCCCAATCACCAAGCCAGAGCTCATTACCAGACCTTTCTGTGTTCCTCAGTGTCTCCCTCAGCTACAGTCTAAATGCTAATCTGCCTGACATTGTTTGCCACCATGTAATCTTTATAATGGCTTTTTAATTTGCCATGGAATAGCAGCTCTTTAAAAGCCCCCCAAAAATACTTTTCTCCCATCCTATTACCCTTGCACCCACCTCCTACTCTTGCCTGTCCTGAACCTTTTCCCCACATATCATCAACTAAGAAGTGCTCCTGGATTCAATCTGCTCTGAAGCACTGTAATGGCATATCGATTCTGACCCATGACCCTGTGAGCACAACAGCAGGAGCAAAACCCCCCAGAATTCTTCTAAAGTCTCTTTCTTCTCAGTGTGACAGCGCTGGGTTAAAACGACACTGATGACTTGTTGCGCAAACTTGAATCTCTCTTTCACCCCGGGGACCGGCAAATTGACTCAGCTTCACGGCAGTCCAGTGGTGACTGCGCTCCAGCCGGACCAGCGGTCGGGCTATCAGCAGTAAACCGATTGCCGGTGCTTCGGGATTATCATGAGAAGCACTGCATGCCTTTGAATCGTAAAGCTTTTCCTGGAAGCCATTAGCAGCCTGTGCAAAGGGCTGACAAAATGAAAGAAAAAGGAGAAAAAAAAAAGAAACCCGATTGATCTCGGTGTCCAATGCAAAAGGAATGTCTGTCTTTGATGAAGAATGAAGCTGGGAGGTGCACAGTTTATAGATAGCTTTTTTTATTTTTTAGGAAAAGTTCAAGTCATTCCTGAAAATTTAAATGCAAGGTAGTTGCACAAAGTTTTTCTTTTTTTTTTTTTTGTCAGTTTAATGAGTGATTTTCAGGTTTTCAGCTGATTCATACATTAGATATTCATAGCTGTTTAATTTTCTCAGCTTTTGCAATGTTAAACTCTTAAATAAATTCCAGAGAATTACAAGTCTTCTTGTATTCAGTTTCATGGCAGTCCAGTGGTTACTGCACTCCTGTTGGACCAGCAAATGGCTTAAAGGTTTGTTAGAGAGCATCAGTGAACAGAGAGCATCAGTTGTTCAGCAATTCATTGTGGGGTTAAATTCTTAAACAACATCCCAATCTTTGGAGATCTTACAGAGCAGAATTCAGTTCATCATCTGAAATCGGTACAAGTATATACGATTCCAGCTACACCACAAGATGGCCTTCTGCCAAAACCAAGACATATCCAAGAGATAGAATGGCCTAGTCAAAGTCCAGAAATACAGCTAATTGAAAATCTGTTGATTGGCATCCATAGACGCATCTACATTCAATTTAACTATGAATGACTCTTTTCGCAATCAACTGGCAAAAATTTTCAGTGTGCATGTCCAAAGCCTGAAGAGAAGTTTGCAAAAAAAATGTTTTGCCCTAATTTCTGTTAAATTAAGTTCTACAAAATTAAAATTAAAAAGACAGATCATATTTCTACTTTAGCTGATGTTCATTGACTCCTTGTTAAATCCAGACTAGAATTTAAGATTCTCCTTCTCGCAATAATCAGAAAACTCATTATGTTTATTTATAAGAAGTTATGCATCAGAGATTTGATTATTCCACATGTTCCTAACAGAGCATTTTGTTCTCAGACTGAAGATTTACTGTAACATGGCAAAGTGTAATAAGAGATATTCATTTTGAAAAATTAACTTCATTCATTTTCTGTGAAACTTCATTCAACTAAAACTGATAGAAAAATACTTGCTGCTTTTCTTTATTAAAAGGTAATATAGAAAAAGTAATTTTTAAAGCAGTTTCTTTAATATGTGTGAAAAAAAATCCTAGCATTTTTACTATGTTGATCGAGTGCCCTTATTCCCCTCTCTTAGCTCAAGTGGTCTTCCAGTGATAGTACATCTTAAGAGCTGTATTCAACCTAGAGAACAAAAACGGTGAAAAAAAAAGATGTGGAGGTTTTATTCTGATTGCTAAGTAGCTGCTGAACATGTAGAAACTCAATCAGCACTGTGGAGGCAGTCAGAAAAAGGTCTCTTACTGTGAGCGAACCGAGGTGGATTGTCGTTGACATCAGTGAGAGTGACCGTGACAGAGGTGGTGCCGGAGAGGCCGCCCATTTGGCCCACCATGTCTTTGGCCTGAATGACCAGCACATACTGGTCTTTCGTCTCCCGGTCCATGTTGGGCAAAGCTGTTCTTATGACACCTGCAAAGTAAGAGAGAGAAGATGATAAGAGTGGCAAACTTTTTCTCAAACCTCATCTCAGTTTTCTTCTATGATTAGTGGGGGATCCATCCTTTATAGAACGTTTAAAGTGAGTTATAATCAATTTGAATACCATCAAAATATTCCATTCATTAAAATAAGAAAGTGAAACTCACATAGATTACATAGAGTGGTATTATTTCAAGTTTTAATTCCTATTCATCTAGAAAAATAGAATATTATTTAAGATCAATATTGATTTTTTTGTTTGTTTCAGAAACACTGGTCAGTACATTCTCTCACGTGTCAGTCATTTACACCTTCCACAATGAAGATTAGCCACAAAAAGTAATCACTGAGTGCTGTATCCTAGCATAATAACAGAAAGTTGAGAGGAAGAAAAGTGTGGTGTAAGAAGGTGTGCAACTAAAAGGGTTCAACCCTCCATTACAGATGAGAGGACAGTCAGCATGTATATTATTTTCTACATATGGGCTGAGTAGTTTGGATATCTTTGTCTGATACTGGCCTAAATGACCAGGCCAGAATTGGTCTGAGGACCTGAAATATTTAGGCAAGACAACAAAACATAAACACAATAAATCCGTGAAGGGCAATTACTTTTTCACAACACAGTACATTTCACTGTTTTTATTGTAACTCTGATGATCAAAAGCAGATGATTTAAAGTACATTTAATTACTTAACTGTTATTAAATGTACTGACATTTTTTCACCTGTTAAGCCTTTTGGCAACTGCACCACTCAAGTCCTTGAATGTCTATCTGATCTGAAGATATCATTTCACACTGCTAAAGACGGTTTGCATCAATCCTTCAGCAGGCAATTCTGAGGATTCTCCAAGTCAGTGAAAGTCTATGTTGGCTGTTGCCTCTGTTGCTGTGATTGGTGTGTGTTCTCTGCTTGAAAAGTGCTGTCAATCCAAACGGTTTAGTAGTTTGATGTATGATGAGGCAAATGTTCAGACACTGTCACAAAAGTGAGCACATGCAAGGGGACAATTTGGCCGCCAGGGGAGGAATCATCTGTCTGTTCCCGCTGTCATGATTGATCTCTATCGGAAAAAGATAAAAGATGTGACAACGGTGGCATCAAATAACTGCCATTTGTCTGGTTTCACCTGAACCCCTCCAAATACCAGCTACAAAAGCAAAGAGGTAAACATTTCGAATGACTAAAGAGGAAAATATTTTTCTTTATGGCACTTTTCTAATCTACAGTTTATCCCTTAAATACAAAGATAATTCCAGAAAAATTAACGCAACCCATTTAAATCAAAGTGTTGTAATCCTTCAAAAGCAATCAGGGGTGCTTTCAAAGTTAATGATTTGCCACACAACGTGTTTCATTCATTAAATGGCACTTATTAAAGATTCCCACAGAGTATGGAAGATTACTCATTAAGAACCACATAAAGCCCGGCGCACAGTTCTTGAATAAATGAATCATATTTTCATACTTTACCAAATTCGCAGTCTGATATAGGAGATGGAAATAGGGCCTCGTTCTCAGAGCTGGAACCTAATGAATTTCTAAGTCTAATCCTTGAAATTACATAAAACATTGCATGGGATCCAGTTTAATAAAAGAGTATGTGAATGCCAAAGCAGATATCCTCAGGTCCCCATATATTACAATTTACATGCATTTTTCACTCAAAGCTTCATGTTTAAAGTGTGTATTCTGACATACGAGGTAACTCTTGTAATGTCTTTCACAAGAACATTCAAATTCCTCATGCTACAGAAGTATGCAGCCACTGCATTTTAATATAGCTTGATCAGTGTTGGACTCGAGTTACATCTGCTAATCACTCAACGAAAAAATTAGAAACCTTCATTTTGCACTGGGTCTAGGCACAATTATGGAGTTTTAAAGTGTAAAACAATCCATACAATAGTTTACATCAACCACAGAAACTGACCACCTGAGTGGTTTCATGTTTGTTTTAAATAATGCCACATATCAAAGTTTACCTGCTGAGGTAAGCATATCTTTGTCCGTGCAGAGAGAGAGTCTGCATGGCATACAGTGAAATTAATCAATGATATCATCAAATGTTTCCTGCTATCGTGCTGTGTGATGCATTTTTGAAGTTTCTGTAATTTGTAAATTAAAAAATGTGGTTTATCAAAGGAGTATTTCAAGGGGGAAAAAGCTATTCAATCTAAACTTAATAATTGGTCATGCAGGAACTAACAGTGACTCTTTAAAATCTTTGCAAGGAAATTTTGGTCCAGGGATTTTTGCCATGAACAGCAGGTTTTACCCACCCACCTAATCTTAAGAGATGGGGTCATTTAGACCCCACAAGATTTTTATTCTGTGTGTGGTCTGGCATTCACTTTTACAATATTTTTTTATGTGTGTGGTTTTGGAAACTGACAGGACAACCCCACCAGCTTCCTTGCTGTCCTACTGTGACACTCTTCTAGAGCGGAGCACTAAGACCGCAGGAAGATTACGCTCATGCCACAGCCTGACTGAACTTAAATCAAGATTTTGACTATGCTAAACCAAAACTTGTCTCTTTTTTTTTTTTTTTACTTTTAGCCATGTTGAGGTACACTAAGTTGTGTTTTGGACAATGTTCCTGCTGCTTAAACAAAGTGCGCTTGACTTTAGTGTTACAAACTGACAGCCAGATATTTTCTTTAGGTTTTCCTCACAACAAAGAGAAATCACATTTCTATCAATAATGGCAAATTTTCTATGTCCTGAAGAGAAAAGACACCTCAGACCCATACAGTACAACCACCATGGCTGACTATTGGTATGATGTTCTGTGTTCTAACCAAATATGATTATTTTTCACCCGGTTTCACAAGAGGCAGAACTTGATCTGATTTGACCTTGGAACTCTCTCATAAAAGACATTTTTCCCAATTTTTCTCTTATTATTTAATCATGAACACTGAACTTATCTGGTGTAAATGAGGCCTGTAGTGCTTTAGAAGTTGTTTTGGGTTCTTTTGAGAACCCTGGATGAGTCACAGATGAACAAGAGCAATTTGGGTTGACTGACCACTCCTGGGAAGGTTCATTACTGTTCCATGTTTTCTCCATTTGTGGATAATGGCTTTACTGTGGTTTTCTGGAGTCCAAAAGGCCTAGAACTGTCTTTGTAAATCTTTCCTGACAGATAGTTTTCAATTAGTTTGTTTGTCGTCTGTTCTTGTACATAAGAATAGATATCCACAGTATATCCGTATTGTGTGGCATACAGATATCAGTTTCTGCCACTGAAAGTCTAAGATTTTTTTTTTTTTCCACTTTCTTTGCAAAATGATCTTGAGTGCTAGAAAAATCCCTTCTAAATAAAATATATTATTATCATAAGTTAGGATGTTTTTAAACTAAAGCAATGCAGCTTTCTCTGATCTCGTTGGTTGACCTTGTACTGTTTTCTCTCTGAAATACTTCATAAAATAAATGTTCAGTCTGAGTCACAAGTATGCATTTTTACATAAAATGAGACGACAATATTTATTTCTAGCATTATAGTTATTTGAATCTGAAAACAGTGAGCTGACTGTGACCCATGCAGGGATAGCATAATAACGCAATCTTTCTCTGATGGATGGCACTGGATAAAAAAGCCAAAATGTTCAGCTTCCACACAGTGAGACAACACTGATCTGATGAGTACAGACATATCTGATCAGTCAGCAGCACAACGACTCGGATCTCAACTTTCCTGAAACAGATATACCGCAACACGCCTCCGTCTTTTTCCACTCACTGGTGGGTTTCCAACTGCAAAGTGGGATTCCCTAGACACCAGTATTTTTGGCTTACACCTCCTGAGCTGTTGTGCTTATCGGTGGACTGATATATATACATATATACACTCTTCATTTTGAAATTTTTGTTTTCACAAACACTGATCTGACTTTAAAGCATCATGTTTAGGAATATTAATTTGTTTTTCTTCTTCTTCCTTTCTTCTTCATATGGTCTCTCACTCTGGGTGAGAGACCATTTGAATGTTTATGGGGAAGACAGCTGACTGGACAAATGTCCAGAAGACGGTCATCAACACCATTCACAAGGAGGGTAAGCCATATAAGAAGAAGCTGATTGTTCATATATTCAAGCACATCCTAACGAGAATGTCTGAACATCAGTTTATGATCAGAATGTGATCCATACACGCCAGCAAGTCAACCTAAGAGTGGCAAATATGAACAAAGAAAAAAAGAGACATTTTGGAGAGGTATTAGTCACTGTCCGTATTTAAATGCAATTGAGTTACAAAAGGATGACTTTATACTTCACCATTTCTGCATTGTGACTGAACTGAATAATTTTGCAGAGAAGATTTAGCCAAAATTCCATCACAAGTTGAAAGACTCATTAATAGTTTTCACAACTGCTTTTTGGCAGTTGTTCTGACAAATTAGATTTAGGGTGCAGTTAGTTTGTTGCAATTACTTTGTTCCATAGAACTAGATTGGCTTGCAAAGCTTTTTTTCCTTAATACATAAAATCACAGTATGAACCAGACTTTATTTATCTGACATACAACAAAAAATTATTTCATGATCTGATTCACCACGACACAAAAAATAAAGACAGAAGAAATATATCTACATGTGACATGGAAATGTTTAGATCCCTGAAATGCAACCCGCTGACAAAGGATCAAAAAGTGGGAAGATTTCTGATATAAGGGAGGAAACACATGTGGTTCTTTTCAGATAGTGCTTTTGAAACTCAAAACATATAAAGGAAAATGACACAATCAGGGAATAGTTGACATACCTTTTAAGATAATCTGCTAGCAATCATTAGATACGAAAGCAGCTAATATTAATGAGATTGACAGAAGAAGCAGCTGTTTTACATGCTATCTTTAATTGATGAGGCATTAAAACGATGCCTTTGAATGGAGTATTTTTTACTTTCTTCAACACATGCCACCTTGACATTTTAAAAGGATGCAAAAGTATTTTCTTTAAACTGTGTCTTTTTCTCTGTGGTATATGAGCTTTATTTAGCAGTTTTGGCTCTTCAATATAACTCATAAGTTTGCTTCCTTTTTTCAGAGTAATTGCTGCTAATTTCTTTGTTGTTTTTTCAGATAAAAGTGACTGGAAACTCTGAAAAGAAAAATAGGTGTCAGTTTTCCTTGAATGTTTATGGCTTCAAATACCATATTTTAGAAATAAATAAAAATAAAAATATGCAACAAATATGAAAATCAACCTTTCCACTGGTTTCATTTTAGCCTCTCATTTTAAAATGCACTTTTCAAATACAGTAGGATGGTTAAGACATTCTTAAAACTGAATCAACAATTACTCAGTTAACAGACTGTTTCCTTGAAAATACATTTTCAATAAAAATATGTCAAATGGATGTGTTGAAGTTTTTGCAAAACGGAAAGGGAATAAAGTAAGCACCATCTACAAGGAATGTCTGTGTATGATTTTTCTCACTCACAAAAACTCTCTGTTGGAAAGCAAATTCTGCCCCATGATTATTGAACAGGTCAAATCACAAAATTAAGGAACACAATTACTCAAACCAGAGGGTTGACTACAAAACACGGTTCAGTTGCTTCAAATGATAACTCAAGACGAGAGTCAACAACCAGACCACTGAGGTGACCGTGGGTGTTGTGAGCTTATATTATGTCTGGTAAGTGCTTTTGTTTTTCATTCAGTCAATGTTTTATGTCTCATGTGTCAGTATAAAAACCATGTATTGATTTCTGCAGATATCATTAACTCATTACTGTCTCTCTCTCTTTCCAGATGATAATCCTCAGTGTTTTACCATAATAATCAGGTTAATCTGGGAATGATACTTTATTGTTAGGTTATACCATCTGTGCCCTATGAGAAAATCAGTGCACAGGATGGGTGTGAATATCACATTTCTGACAGCAAAAGAGTCAGCGCAAAACCCATTCACACACCCACCTTGACCATGACACAAACAGACAGAAACATAACCATAAACAAATTGCTCTATTGCAGACTTTATATGAAATAATGAGAAAAATCATTAAATCAACAGAATGTAAAGTCAAACAATGTGTTGCTGTGAGAAAACTAACTGTCAGAGTTTAAATTGTGTTAATAACGTCTTTGAATACTATTGAGTGCCGTAGCCAAACCCTCATTAGAAAAACATGGATTGGTTATATGGGAAAAAGTGAAACAAACACAATATCTGTATGATTCCCTCATATCACATATTCTGGTGACAGATGTTTGGAGAAATGGAAGAGAGGAAACCACTGTATCTTAAGGAATACAATGCTGCTTTTCTTGTAGATTATATTTCATCCCACACTCAATTTGTACTGATCACCATAGAAATATTAAATTTGGGGATATTGAATATAAAAAAAATATGAAAAAAAGTCCAGGTGTGCCACTACAGAAGGTAGTTGGTGTGAAAGAAGAACATGTGGATCATAGGGTTAGACAGAAACAGGTGACTTGCTGCGGCGACCCCTAAAGGAAAATGCCAGAAGGAAAAGAAGAAGCTCTGGTTGTGCCACTGTTGGAGGCAATGGCATTTGCCATAATAAACACTTAATCTTTTACATCTCTGTGGAGGCATTTGAGCTCACTCTTCTAACTATAAAGTAGCAATATTGGTTTCAATGTGACGAACAAAAACAAAAACAGAAAAATTCTGAAAGAGTGTGTTTTACTGTGGATTGTATTCCTTTTAGGGGGGTACTGTCTACATTTTTCCCACTATGCTGTGTTATGAGAAAGGTCTCACACATTTAAATTTTGCGCAGAGGGAAGACAATCCAGAAAATGAAGCCTCCTTCTGACCATTGGTCATGGTGAAAAAATAAAAAGAATTCCAGTTGGTTTTTAATTTATTTTCTCTGCTATTCCTTAATAATGTCATTACAGACCCACCACCTGACTATGGAATTGGCTTTCAAAGTAAATGGCTCAGTTAGTTAAATTATGGTGAGCTGCTCACTTCTTTTTCTGTAAAGCCACAGCTTGTGAGCTCACACTGGGATGACGCCGGTCAATAAAACAATAATCCCCACTTCTTTTTATAAATCATGGCTTTTAATGAACAGTGCAACATTCAGTTGTGAGGAAAATAAATGCCTTTCTCCTCTAAACAACATGTTTTTTTATTATTATTATTCTAAGCAAATGCTTTAATATTCAACCATTTGCTGTATTTATCTGTTGCATCAGTACATGCATACTTAAAATCTGTATGCAGAGTGAGCCAATTAAAGAGCACAACTCACATCATCGACTGATCCCTCTGGTGACTAAATTCCATCAGATAGCTGACTTCAATCCCACAAAGCTCCGTAAATATCAGCAAGATGCTAACAAAAGTTGTTTTGTTTTTTTTCTTTCTTTCTTCTGGTTCTGTGCTCCATAAACATCAGACATGCATGTTTAGACTTGGAAAAAACCCTGGCATCTTTAAATATCCGGGACAACTGAATATGTAGAGGAAGCTGGGTAATGTTTTGATTATCATAAAAGCTAAAGAAATAAAAATATGTTCAGTTGCAGAGCAGAAAATGGGAGAAATAAATTTTGCCACCAAAGCATAAAAGTAATATTGTCCCTTTAACATTTTTATATTTTGTCACATTACAACTAGAGTGCATGTCATTTGAATTTTATTTGATACACCAATACAAAGTAATGCTGAGTTATAAAGTGGAAAGTGTGCTAAAATAAATCAACTCCATCAAGTCCAATCTATCAAACAAACTCCAAAGCTTTAAGCATCTCTGAAAATGGAAAGAGTACTGCAGAACTGTAAATCTACCGCAACATGAGGTCCATCTGATCTAACAGCCCAGTGAGGGAGACAAAAAGTCAAAGAAACAGCCAGAAGACCCATGGAAACTCTGGAGGAGCTGGAGAGATTCACAGCTCAAGCTGGTGATTTTTTTACTTAACAAATTTGGCCTTCCTAAAAAAAAAGTGTAAAGAAGAAATCTACTGTTGGGGGAAAAGAGTAGTAGAGATGCTGTTTGCCATAAGTTATGTAAAGGGAAAGAGAAGAAGGTCATCTTCTCAGATAAGACAAAAATTGGTCTTTCTTGCCAAAATGTGAGACCCTATGTGCAGAGAAAAATGACAAAAGCCATAACACTTAAATGACAAAAAAAATGACATCACCATTAACACATTATCCCCCGTCTAACAAGATGATGGTGCCATGACACTTTAGGGATGCTTTAGTTCAGCCAGGACAACAAATCAACTCAAACTTTATCGGATGACAGATGGAGCTCAATACAGAAAAATCTGGGAGGAAAATCAGTTAAAAACTATATACTGGGCAAATGTTTAACTTACAGAAAGAAAACTAAATTCAGCACCCAGGAATATAATGGAATGACTCAGATTGACACATACTGCATTTATGTGTTGCAGTGGTCAAGTCAAAGCTCAGACTTCAGTCAAATTGAAAATCTGACACTGTCCATCCAAACTGTCTGAGCTTGAGCTTTTTTTTTGTGAAACATGGGTAAAAAATTCTGTCTCTACATCTGAGAACAAATGTCTACTTCAAAGTTATCCACTACTTTGCGTTGTTCCATCACATAAATTGTTAATGCACTTACGTTTCTGTCTGTAACCTGACAAAATGTACAAAAGTTCAAGGGATGTAAATACATTTTGTGAGGTACTCTACAGTTTTAATTTCGACTTAATAAACCTGAAAAACAGACATGATGTTTAATGGTGCTAGACAATCTGTAATGCCAAAAAATCTAAAGCAAAACACAATAAAAGAGTAATATGTTTCTTCTGCTGGCTTTCCAGAAGAACATGAGCTTCACGCCAAGCAACAGTGCTAATCCACACAGGGATGTTACAAGCTGCTTGTTTGTCTGCTGGGTGCCAGCCGCCCTCCTCCACCCCACCCCACCTTGCTCTCTGTCTCTGTTACCCCGTGCGGCGCTGGTGTCATTCCTGGGGAGCGGTGATGATTAAAACCCTTCTGTCGTTATCACAGCACGGCCTCCTCATTGCACCGTGACTCCTTGCCTCCGGTGCGAGCCAGACGCATTGTAGCCTCACATTCATCTAGCTGTCTCCAAACCACTGGCGGCAGACGGGTGGGCCGCGCTCCCTCCTAAAGCCTGGATACTTGACATTTGTCTTGTGACGGGAGGAAAATAAAAGCACTGGCTTTAGAGGAGCCCTCTGGCTCAGCGTGCAGCTATGAGATCTCCTGATGAAGGTGATGTACACTTAAACATGAAGGGTGCAGTATGTGATTTGCAGAGCCCTCAGGCGGTCCACTTACAAGGAATAGATTCTTTCAACAGACACAAAAAACAGTCAGACAAACAGGGAATAAAACCTGCAGCTCTGGTACTTTATTACTGAGTGACATTCAAGCCTCGTGCTTTAATCACGAGTTACTATAGCCACCCAGGGATCCACAAGACTGAAAGAGCCGCATGATACCAGGGCTGAAGAGGCCGGGGTGGTGGACTCATGTATCACAAAGACCAGTGTGTGAAAGAAAACAAGCTCCAGTCAGTGTAACGTCAGAATGAGGGTAAATATAACTGTCTGTGTGCAAAGCCTGTGATTACAATGAAAAGCAGTAAGATTTACTCTTAGCAATTAGATGATTTATGAAGATGCTGAAATTAAACCAACTGGATGGAATTATGATTAACGGACAAATAGTACAAGGGTGGATAGATGGGGACAAAAGGGTCAACTGTCACAAACCCAAAATATGATGAACACTTTTTTCTTTTTTTTTTAAATAGACTTGTTTGTAAAAAATGTAGGTCTAGTGTTTAAGTTGGATAAAACATTTTTAGATATTTCTTTTATCTTCCTGCAAGACAAAGCAATTACTTAGAGTGGGAGAAAAGTATAGCTCCATCAATATAATTAAGACAATGCTAAATGTTAAATGTTTAAATAAATACAGAAACAGATTACCATAAACAGACACTCATTTAATAACCATTTGAGTTTCCATATACTAAAAACTCACTGCCTTCTGCTTAATGACATCAAGGCAGAAACATTAATATCCATCTGCTTGCTTTTATTGCTAGCTTTTATTACATTAGTGTGGTGATGTGTGCTTTCTACTACTTTGCATGTACACTTTAGCAAACAATAGTATGTTTAGTGATTTTGTGCAAACACATGAACTGTCAGTCTACTGCTATTGACAGTACATCCTGCTTCGAAGAGCTGACTCCTCAAATATTAAAATATTCAAAGGAAGCAGACACATGAAACAAAACCATAACAACGAAATAAGAAGCAACAAGGAATACCAAACTATTTTCATCCATTATCAGTGACTGCTTTTTAAATCTAATTGGGACAATTGGGGCAGAAGTTGACTCCTGAGGTTCAATTCACATCCCCTGGCTTGTTTTCCATGGGGTCCAGACCCCACCGTTGGGAAATGATGCTCTATATTACCTGTCTGAACTGCAGGAGATATCCAGATTTATATCTAGCCTTCAGCTGTAATGTTCTTTATTTAGTTCAGTAGCCACAGCAACCAGGCAGTGTAAAGCAACACGTACTATAAAAAAAATGCAAAAATAATTTAAAAAAAAATGGTTACATAGTGAGATTTATGTTTTAGGAAAAGAAACAAAGAAACACGTTAGTATCCATAACTAAAGCAATCTCATCGTCTTCTGACCTCAGTGTCAAAAATTCACAGCTGTATGCCACATAAGGATTGGACATGGCTTTTTCCTTTGTGTGACCTGTTTCGGTTTTAATTAGATTCTTGGTCCGAGGGCAGACACGGCTCAGTCCGCCACAGCTCCTCTTCTACCTGAGTGCCTGTCATATTCAGATGTCATACTCACGTCGCCTTGTCACATCTTTAAATACTACCCTCAGGATGTAATTAATCCTCTCATTCAGGCACCTGGCATTTCCCATAACCTGAACTCCGCTCTTGTTATTGCAGCTTACTGGAGGTTTATGCGTGTGAGCATGCTTAGCAGTGCTAATGTGCACTGATAATTGTCTCCAAAGGACTTTACCATATTGCTGAGGTGCGTGGTGTTGGAGGCAGCTGTTCAAAAAGCTCCTTGAGGTCTGTCATCAATTAGAGCATAGTCCTTGACAGTATTACCATTTCAGTTTCACCTTCAGACTGAAATGCAGGTAATCAGCCAACATATATTACCAAATACAGTCCTAAGTAAGCACCTTAAAACTGTATTTTCCATTATACACCGCTTGGAAGTTGTTGAAGCTATTCAGGATTAGGCTCTTTTCCCAAGGGCACCTTGTGGATTCAATTTGGGATTAGGAACTTGGGTAACTTGTAAGAGACAGGATGCTACCCACTGAACACAGGGTCACATGAATTCCTCCTAAAGCCATCAGCCCTCAGCCAGTTAATCGCCAGCACAGAATTGCAGCGTAAAGCTTAGAATGTATTCCGGCTCCGGTACTTTGTCAAAGTCAGCAGGGGCCATGGTCTAGGCTTGTACTGCAAATGAGACTAATTAGAAACTTACAAAGATGGAGGCACAGCACTGATTGCAATACACTCAATCCTGGGCTGCTGACTAACAGATAGTGTCTCATCCCCGGGGTGTAATCTGAAAGATATATGAATCAACGGGATGTTACAGACTTAAGAGCAAGCACACACAAAAAAACAGGCCATTTAACAGCTGGTATGAGCACAGGCATTGAATACCTCTGGAAAAAGACACAGTTTACAGTAAACTGCAAATAATAGCAATAATAGCTCTAAAGGTCCTTTAGATAAGCTGAATACTGACTCACCCACTCAGTAGACTTTGCAACTACAAGTTTATTTTTTTATTTTTTTTACAACTAAAGGTGAAATTTAATTTTGTATTTATGATTTCAAAAGTACCTTGAAGACCTAATTTCTTTAAAGAAAAACGTTGTTTTTTTAAAACTAATGTTAGAAAGGGATCATTTGTTGTTTTTAATGCCACAGTTTGCAGCTCTGTTGTAGTGAACTGTAATCAGCTCATGGTATTTTGCCCCTAACACTAAGAATAATTACACTATCAATTTCTTGGCTGACTGCCTTTAATACCCACAGCTGATGTGAGCCTCATACTCTGCTGCAACAAGTGCTAATAGGCAGAAAAATGCTGGAAGCTTACATGGATGTGTATCTGTAGCGTGAGCACAAAATCCTGATAAAACAAGTAAATAAACTTTGTGGGATTTTTTTCTGACTATTATACATTATTTGAATGTTAAAGGGAGAAGTATGAATGCCTGCAGGAGGCACAAAGGGATGAAGTTACTTTAAAGCAGAGTTTCTATGAGGTGTGGAAAGTGAAAACTCTAATAGAGCACGGAAAAACATTTGTATATAAAGACTTTATTCCTTGTCACATAATTTAAATGTTACCCATCCATTCATCCCTCCCTCCATCCATCCATTAAAGCTGCAGTATGTAACTTTTACAAATTTGTTTAAACTGTCACCGTTTTGTAATATGAGACTGATAATCTGTGAAAAGATCCTCCCTGTTTGCAAAAATTAATCGCTCTCAATCAAAGATAATATATCAGCACCAGGAGGAAGGTCTTGGTGCTGCCACCCAACCTCGGGTACACGCTGCTAAATGTGCTAATGGCGCCATACTAACTAGACTGAGCATTCATGGAAGTCTCTGTTGTAGTAAACCAGCTGTAGCGTAGCGGAGAGAAACGGGGAGGTTGGTTGTTTTCACAGGTTATTGATTTCATATTATAGCGTCACGATCTAATGATAGATTTAATGTAAAAAAAAAAAAAATTAATAAAAAAATTACAAACTTCTGTTTGTAAAAGTTACAGAATGCGGCTTCAAGCAACACTGATAGCAATTGAATCCTTGACTCTTTCTATATGGTGTTCTCTCTGGGTACTCCTGTCTTTTCCCACAGTCCAAAAACACAACTGCTGCTTTAATTGATCTTTAAAAGATATTTCTTAATTGTGACTGTGTATGTGTGTGTGTATGTTTATTTGTCCTATTTCTAAGTTTTCCTGTGATGGACTAATGACCAGTCCAGGGTGTATCCCGCCTTTTACCCAATGACACCCGGAAATAGACACCAGCCTCCTGCAATCTTCCAAGAACAAGCTGGTGTTGTTCTTGCAGGACAAGAACAACTACAGTTTTTTTTTTTTTTAACTGTAGGAAAAGATGAGATCCATTAGGAAAAGATGAGATCCATGAGAAAAAATGTGTAGGGTGGAGGGGTTGTTAATCTATTACACGTAGTACCTGAATCAGTTTCTGATTTGAAATGCTTTCCTTTCCTTTTCTCTATTAACTGTTGAAAGTTTTAAAGTCACCATTTAAATGTCATTTGTCAGAAGTGATACACAAAGCTCTGTAGCATCACATTTCATGCATTTGGCTTCTTTTACTTCCTTCTCACACTGCATGTAATACATAGCTAAACCTATTCATAAGGCAGAGAACTGCCATCAGTGTAATTCTGAATATTTAAACCATGAATAATATCTGCATATACAACACTGTACAATGCAGTTATGTGCTTGCTTTGTGTGCTCTATACAATTAAATTTACATTGAAATTGTTGCTACTAGATAGGCTTAATGGGTATGAGTAATTTATGACACTCTTTAGATACACAACTTTGCATTTTTTCAAAACAAATTTGTGACTCAGAAGTTTAAATATTGTTCATCAAGCCCATAATATTGTTTTACTTAGTGTCCCTTTAAGAAGGAAGGGTAGTAAACAACAATGTAGCACGCTCTCAGCTCGGTTCATCCATACAGACAGGTGAACATGTTCTTGTGCCTTTGCATTTCATACCGTGTGTGCGCCGATGAAAATGTACTTAATACACACTGAACCCTGGTGAGCATTGCACTTGACTGTGAAAGAACACAGACCACTCAAAGCAAGTAATTATATCCCATTAAAGCTTTCCAAATATCAACCTGGGGGATTCAAAGAATCCACTTAGCTTAATGAAACTCCTCAGCTGAGGCTGTGAAAGTACGAGCTCTGGTCATTGAGCCGAGTCTAGAAAACATGATATGAGAATAATAGGAGGTTTATGGGGCAGACACGCCGTTTGAACATCATTTATGTAAATGTCTGCTCTCACTCTAATTGATATTGATCTAATGAAATCTCATTCAAGAGTCATCAATGAGTGCAAGTGTTCTCACCAACTTTGTTAGAGAGCATCGAACAGCTAGAGGCAAGTGATCAAATTTTTATCAGACCTCCTCCAATTTAGGAATTTTTTTTCTGGATCACGTTTCTTTTAATGGATTTAATCACTTAAGGCAGTTATCCCCAAATTTTTCATTTAATAGCCCACAATGTCACAGACAGACAGTCGGGGTACAAACTACTGCGGGTTAAACGACAAACAATACTAATTAGCTGTAGAAAAACGCGGTACAAGCAGATGACAGAAGCAGCTTTAAAAACAGTTATTACTCATTATATTCATTTATTGAAAATGTCTTTCACTTTGGGTTACTTGTAATAAAAACCTCTTTGCAATAAGTGTGTGGCACAACTCTTCCCCAGTGACTGTTGGAGGTAGGTACAAGCTGCCCTGCAAGGATGGGATAGGTGAAGAGGTGGGGTTCCACTCCAAATTTAAAAAGTGAAAAATAAAGATTTTATTTATTTAAAAAATTCTGTAATTGCTGGATAAAGCATAAACACCAGCTTTCAGTCTGCTAGAACAACATGCTCAGATCTGGTCAGCGCAGTTTGCATTCAGGTTGGACTGAATCTAAGAGAACCTTTAAAGATGGTGTGCTGGTACTGTAGCAAATCTTCAACAAGAACCTATTTAGTCATATTTCGCTTGGATCACTTTGTTCCATATGACTGCAGTGGAAGGATGATAATTGTCCTCCAGCAGTAAGCCAGCAGCAGGAGACGGTGTCGGCTCGTCATTGCTGACGGGTTTACACCGCCTCTGTAAACCCGGAGAACAACAACTTTGACACCGCTGACAAAGACAGAAGTACACTGTCAAAACGTGAGGTAGGTCTGAAGAGACAAGGTAATTTGAGTGTTTAATAATAAAATAAACTCTAGGCCTTTAATGCATATAAACTAAATTAGCTTTTTTGGAAGATGACAATTGTGTTCTGCAACTTTGGCAGTAAGAATACAAAACTATTTAAAAGCTGTAAATGAGGTAATTCTACAAAATCACAACCCTTAAGAAAGTGCATTGAAAATATAGTTTAGCAAAGCCACATGGGAAATTTCAAGTTTTCACTGTTGAATCTGAAAACTTGATTCAACAAGTTTTGAATCAAGTTTTCAGATTCAACTGAAACTGATGGATCCACTCTCTCAGTGGAGAGAGTGGATCCATCGCTCCACTGAGAGATCCATCTCTCAATGATGTGAAATATTTTAATTGAAAAATAAATTGACTATAAACACTGTAGAGTCTGTGATTCCCCTTTAACACATACAGTGTTCTGTAGAAATAACCATTCACTGGCTTTAAGTTGTTCTTTTTTAATCCCCATGAAAAAAGAAAGAGTTAAGCCCACTTCCCTGAAGAGAAAGACATCACTGCATATTAACTCTTTAATTAGCCCACAGAGGTAAGAACTTCTCAACTTCTTGGATGTTGACTTATATTCTGAGATTTATGGAAAGTTTTCAGAGGAACTGAAGATGTAAAGACTACCAACAAAAGCAATATTTATTTAGGGTATCAAAACTTTGATTGTTCAAACCAAAATATGTTAATATGGATATCTTGGCAAATGAAGGTTCAGCAAGAAGCTTCATTAGATGAAGTTCTCTTGAAAGAGGGAAAAAAAAACAACATTCCCTGTGATTGTATGCAGGCTTTTTACAGCTCATGTTAAACTTTGATGTTTGTCCCATCTTTTCCTTCTCTGACTCCAAAAGTCGTTATGCCAACACGCCACAAAGCTATTTTCTTTATTGTGATGCACATTATTTTTATTTCAGAATTGCTCCATTTCTTTCCAGTGTTATGGCTTAATGAATGTTTACGGTGAAAATGATTGGTTATGGAAGAGTTGGTTTTGTGAAGCATCCCTCTGATTTCTGTGTCTGAGAGATAAAAGTGTCCCTGCATTGCAGTGCTTTTTCCAAGTCCATTATTTGGAACTACATTTATAAAGATGCAAAAGCATGTGTGGACGTGTTGCTTCTAGGCAGAGGATGAAGCCTAATATTATGGAATGGCCTCTATTTTTCTGTTTCCTTGCAAGACTGCTTTGCATGGGTTTTGCAAAGCCTCGGCAGGGCAGTGGCTAATGAGCCGAATATGAAGATGCAGCAAGGACTGCAGCTGCACTTTCTCAGAGTAATACGCCCTACAAGTCAACAAACCACCTCACAAATTATGTTGCACGCTTTTCAAAACCCATTTTACAGACTTTTCTTGTTTTGAAACAGATATATTTTCTATCCCATTTTACATTACTTGCTAGAGTTATGTTTTGAGCCCATTCATTTTGGCTTTAGAATTTAATGTATCATCTTAAATTGAATAAAGTAGGCATGGATTAAAATTACATTTTCACCACCAATATTTGTAAAACTGCAGTCATTTCTTTTAGCTTGTTGCATACAGTATAAGCACTCACATATCGAACTTTTGTTAGATTGCAATTATAAATTATGTCTTTGATTGGAATTTTGGGAGACAGACCAGGAACACATAATTGTGAAGAAGGCAGAAATTGCTAGCTGGGACTTTTTGAGGTTTGTCAGTTTTGCACACGTGGAGACTTACATTTTCACCTGCTCTTCTTTGCTAAGTAGCTTAAGCTCAATGTGATCGAATAACAAGCATCTATGAACAGCAATTTTTAGACTAGCCTAGACTTTGACTGGGCCATTCTAACAAGTAAACATACTTAAAGGTACAAATAAACAACTAATTTTAAGTATCTCCATTATATCACGCAGCTCTGGCTGGTAAGACTGCGTTCACAGCAGGTTTTGATGCTCAGTTCTGAGTTTTTGCTGAATCCGTTTTTTGTGCATGTTTTTGTTGTGTGTGGGCGTGTCTGTTTGTGTGTAGTTGTTCTTTATACTGCTAATTAAATGCGGCTGCATTCAGATTTCTGTGTGAACATTTTACGACCCCAAAACTACCCACATGCACAGAATAAGAACATAGACGTCACACAGCAGTGCACTGTTCACGGACGTAATAATAGATGCAACTGTCTATGAACTGATTATAAAGATGTCGAGCAATGAGAGGTGACAGTATCATCACAAAAACATATTAAAATGAAGGAAACTAGGAAAGAAGAAAGCTGAGTGTTAGCATTTCTGGCTTCAGCCATTGTTTACATCTGAATGGAATGCATCTGGCTTCTTCAGTGCAGAATTTAAATTTATCTCTCATGTTAATGATGTGAGAGTCGGATAAAATGAGATACGACCGTTCAGACTGCAGACGTTTGAAAACTATTGGATACATATCCAACTTAGTACCACATACACATATTTTTTTCAGGTGAAACTATTGGAATTGGGCCGTTCTGATGCATGATTCCGTCACCATTATGCTATACTGTGTTTTATACATCTTTAACACACCTACTGTTTGGCATTTAATCAAAAGAGGTTCAATTTTGGCTTCATCAGACCTGACCATCTACTTTCAAGTGTTTGCTCTTTCGTCTAAATGGATTGTGGCAAACTGCAAGCATGCTTCTTTAGGCCTTCCTTTCTACTACAGCTTTCTTCTTGCCACTCTGGCACAGAAGACCGAATTTTAGAGTGCACAACTAATGGTTTTCTTGCCCATAGATCCTCAAACCAGAGTCCTCCAGAGTTTAAATGGGCCGCTTGGCTGCTGCTCTGATTAATGCTTTTATTGCCTAGCCTGTTAGTTTGGATGGAAGCCTGTGTCTTGGTACGTCTGGAATTTCAATACGCTCTTAAAATTTTCAGATTATCAATTTCATACTTATGTGTGTGAGGTTAAAAGCCAGCCTTAAATTTCTCTACAACTTTCTCCTGTCTGCTCTTTTCTTTTGTCTTTATGATGCTGTTTGTTCATTAATGTTCTCTAACATCTGAGGCTGCATTCATACTGAGATTAAATTACAATCAAATAGACTCAATTAATGAAAGTATTTGGCCTCTGAAAGTAACTGATTGAACTTTATTTTATTTAAGCAGACTTTGTATATCATTGGGTTATCATAATACATATTAACTGTATCCATTTTATATTTTTATATTGATCAAGTCGGTGGATGCAAATCTTCAGGCTAAATGGTCAAGCAATGGGTTTGTGGCAGGTACATTTCCAGTAGAATTGTACCTGGAGATTTCCAGGTACATATGTGTTGCAGTAAAAAGGTGGGGCAGGTCTTATATAT